>JBBMHQ010060866.1:0-15048 GCA_037834295.1 Postelsia palmaeformis
AGTACCTGTAAAGTCTGTTAGCTTAGAAACGTCAACCAGTGTAGCCGTTTGCTCAGGGAGGCCCCTAATTTATCTACGGCCGGAGTTGTTCACTGCCATACTTCGAAGTATACTGTTTTTATGTAGAAATACTTTGAGTTATATCAACCAGTTGCTGAAAAAAATAGCTGATTGCTTCCTTCAGCGTCAATTCGGTTTCCGGACGAGCTATGAGTCCATGTTGGTCTAACCTCGGTGTATCGAGAGGACCCCTCAACACACGCAGCGCACACGAAGGTATATTGCAAGTAACGAAAGATCAAAATACCTCGTTGTGGCACCGCCGGACGTGTGCCACATCGGTCTTAGCCCGCCAGTGTCCCTCTTCAATGGGCAACGTTTTTTTGGTCGCTCCTGGCTGGGAGCAGTGGACGCCCTACGTCAGCAGTAGGCAGGACAGACGGGATGCCTTTGTAAGAGCATTGGTAATCCACAACAGGGCGGTACATGCGCGCAGCGATCGCGTCGATTGGAAGGCGAGCGGGTGACGCGACAGACGAGAAACTGGCCCAAGGCCTCGACACTGCAATATTCGAGCAACCAAGGTACCGGGTGAGTCGTGTCTGATACCTTAATATTGTTTTCTTGGATATGCTACCTCTCCAGACTATTTGGGGAGCCTGGCTTGAGACCATAGGCCTTTCATTTTATGGTGGTTCATGTGACAACGAAGACGCTGCAGTACTGACTGTTACCATCCATGTTGACTCCAACCAAGGGAACGCAGGAAGTTGGTGTCTCATTCAAACCCGATTTTCCTTGATGCTCCCCACTACGAACCAACCTATTGGCATCGATGAAGCTTCTCATATGCCCACTGTGAGCCGAACCCTTACCGACCACCAAGCCGAGAGCTAGTACGGGACCAAAAACGAACGCCCCTCAGCGCGACCTCGAAATTCTGTCGAATCCTGCAGACTTTTTATGTAGAGAAAAGATGGAGAGCGGCCGCGACGAACCAGCGCGGCGATAGAGCGGCCTGGGCACATGTGGGGCTAGTCGAAAAAGTGAAAAATATTACTAGACATTCGGCAAATCGGAAAAGGCTCCCTCGTCTGCACCTCACCTTGCTGGGGTAGATATCTCCGTCGATATCATCAGCGCAATCAAGGCAAGCGCCGTTGTTTGGCATCGAGCCGTTACCAGCGGAAGCTGTGGGGTCCCAGAAGCTACCCGATCCGCAGTGGTAAAATGTCACTTTGAACGACAAGGTACCTTCTTCAGTTCGATAATCTTCTTTTTGACTGGAAATGCCGGCATGGTCATCTCCGGGTGGAGGTGCGAGTGTCGGAGTTGATGATGGTGGGGTCATGCCGACCACCTCAAAAGTGACAGTGGTGGTGCCGTCAAAATTTTCGGTTGGCAAGGTCACCACCTTGATGGAAATACTGCAGCAGTTAGAGGCACGCGGACAGAAAAACATGTACAAAATACGATATCAACGACACAGCGGCGACACGAATCGGACGACAGACGGAACAGAAGACGTCCCATTGCCCCTTGCACCACCCGGAGCACTACACTGGCTGGTTTCAACAGGAAGCATGTATTTCATGCCCACTTACCCGATATAGGTAGTACGCGGAGAGCATTAGGAGTTGTCAACGCCTCTTCAACAGTAGGAGGCGCTACAAGCATATATGGAAGGGACGCGCAGCACAGACAGGCATCCGATCTCCGCCATTAATCAGGGGAAAGGCAGTGTATGCTACTAGTTTTCCCGACTATACAGCAACGTTCGCTCAAGCTTAGGTATACTTTGCGGCGACGTCACAAGTCCGAAGTTAACGCCACACACACTTCAGATGAACGCAGCCTCTCCGCTGTAAGTGACACAATATTAGCCGCGAATAAATTCGAGATATGACAAGTGCAACAAGGGGAAACTTCGATAGGTTGTATCGCGAAGAGTGCCTTCCGACGGTGCCTGTGAGCCAGCTGCCCGTCTGCCCCAGTATCGCACGGGAGCGCCCGCCTACGTTGCCACTGATGAAGGTACCTCGAGTCCACACGAAATATCAACGTCGTGTTCGCCTTTGACGGAATACACCGCTGACCTCATGATCTGGTGTCATGCCTATTTCATTAGCCAAGGGTCATAGGTGGGCGTTTCATACCCTTTCAGAGAAGACTCGATCAGAACGAAAGAACGAGCAAAGTAATCAGTGCGACGGAAGAGCGGGGGAGTGTGCTTTCGTATCCAACATGAAAAGTCGCGGAAATAAGTGGGGGCATCGAAATGTAAATACCTTCTGTGCTAGTAAATGGGGGGAATCTTCGCGATTTTGAACCAAACAGAGTCAACGGCAAGGACAACAAGTGGAATCCAAAGCATTCAGACGTGCAAGTAAGGCAAACGAATGCTTGTTGAGTTCAATATGAAAAGCATGATACGTGGAAACAATAAGTCGTAACACACCCGGACAACACGCACACGGTTTCGATACAACGAACTGTCTACCTCAAGGGGGGCACAAGCAGCAGCACCATCACAGCTTACGCTGCCAGAGAAAACAGCCGAGCTCGTCTCTTCACTACGCAAACAATGCCGAAACCACCAGGCGTTTCAACAGCGAAGGCGGTGGAGGATGCATTCGTAATACCGTTGCCGATACAGATAGGACTAACGAGGAGCCAATGCTCTACCTACGGCTTTTTTTTACAACGAATTAGGGTAAAGCTCCCCCAGAGGTTGAACGTCCACCCTATCCGTGGCTTGTGCAAGCATAGCCGACGCTAACTCACTTTTTTCCAGGCATAAGCATCCCCGTAGACGGAAATATCGTCCAGTTCATCGTGTCTGACGGCAACGCTTTGACGCTCCACACAACGCCGCCGTTCCGCACGTTCGCTTTTTCAGTACCGCCACCATCATCGTTGCTGCCAACGGCGCTTATGCTCGAATATTCGGCTTCCCCGCTTCGGTGTGAGTCGTGCGACAGTACCAAAATCCCCTCAAGAAAGGCCGGGTGAACGGATGGGTCCGGTAACTTTGCCTGGGCGAGGGTCAGCTCGTTTACGTGTCCGTTGACGCACCTCTGTTGTATTGTCATTTTCGGTGTGCATTGCGGGCGGTGGGAGTAGCGGTCGCCTCAGAGATGAGGGCGAAAAAACCTGTGCTGTAAGTGGCAGGTGTGAATGAAGAATCGTCTTTTGGATGCAGCTCTGCCGTACGGCTAGATGTGTGAGCTTGAGCACCACCCGCGGTGGATTTGATGCTCCACGTGAACGTAATTCGACGATCGACGTGGTAACGACATTTCCCGGGAGAGGGCACCAAAGGCGGCACGGAGAAACGCGGGAGAAAAGATATCCTGTGCTTGAAATACCGCTCGTTGGGCAGCAAAGTCTATACCTAGTATATATACACAAGAACCCTTCCCACGTACCCGGTCCATGTCAAGATTATGTAGCGCAAATTCACGAACGCTGCTTGCCGCCATAGGCGTAGTAGCTGCATCGAAGCTGATGAAAGCGTTCAAACCAACCCGGGCTATAGTGGCCCAAAACCTAGTTATATCGTGTGGAATTAGCGCGCCAACTCCGAGTTGTTCCCAGCCTCGTGACTAGTCCAAAGTCGATTTGTTCTCCACAGCCTCCACATGGATCGGAATGTAACACGCAAGTGTATCACAAACTTCTAAATAGTGTTCGGCGTCTAGCATTATAAAGTGAGTGGTACAACCGGACTCCTGTTGTCGAAAATGCATGAGAGGTGAAATTGCAAGTAAATCCGGGGCTAGACATAAGTTGGCAACCAGTGTTTTGACTTCGTCGAGTCAAACGCCAATGCGTATTTACACGCTCGTTTACGGATGACATGCACACAAGCTAAACATGAAACCATCATGAGCCTCTGATTATCATCGTACTGTGCATATTGTCATCTCAAGATACCACCTCAACCTGACCGAGACGTGGCGCAAACCATTTTTTTTCAACTAAATAGGCCGAAAAAGAGGTCAACCGAAGAGTAACCAAGGATATCTTCATGAATTTCGTTACTCCAACCCTTGTACGTCACCACCCTTAGCATTTAGTGTACATCCTTAGCAGACATACCGCATCCTAAGAAAACAATGTAGTATTGTTTACACGTCTCGGCTAGACACCCACTCAACCGAACATTTCAATCGTGAATACGAAATGAGCCTGTAATGGCACGGGAGCAGTCAAATAGGAGATGATACCGACAAAATGTGCTGTTTTCGTAAAAGAGATACCAACTAAAAATATACCTGGTAGCGCTTTTCTAGCGTTTGTAAGGAAATAATGTGTTCAAGGTCAGGATCTCACCGAAGGCGAGCGTTTTCTTTCGTTGAGACTGCCGTTATGAAACATCCATCCCATTCAAGGTTTGAGTTAGGTGTGTATACGTCACCCGAAGAATGTGTGGCAGGTACGTCCAAAATTTGCGTTTGAAACAACCCGCTTGGAGTGTTCGCGAAGAGGTCGGTCCCCACTTGTCATGTTGGCAAGACGAAACAGAGGCTGCACAGACTAGGCTATGTCTTTTTCTGGTCGCTGCATAATAAGCTACACGATTAAAAACCCCAAATGTTTGCCGCGGCCGCCATCAGGTATAGAACGGGAGGTTGTGCGAGGGGTTCGCTACCTGCTCGTTGTTGGACCTCTGCTTGTAGCACTGGCAGTATACCCCAACGTCGCCCTCGACGCACTCAGATCCTGTACTGCACGGAAAACTGTTCAACAGATTTGTTGATCCTCCGTCGCCTTGTGATGCCTTTGCCCCATTTCCACACGAGGAGGGGACGTTTGTCAGCGCCTCAGAGTTGGGGAGCTTTCCGGCCTGAGAGCTCTCGGCCGCAAGCGCCCGATCTATCGTAGGAGCGTATCAGTTGCAAACGTTAGTACGTGCAGAATAAGCAGGTTAAAACAAACACGAATACAGACGTTCAACAGGATTATTCTGGATTCGAGTATGTCCGTGCGCCAGTTGAAACACGTGCAAAACGCTGAAAACAAAACTATTACCTTCAAAAACACAAACCGTACGACAACCTCCAATGAAGATCATGTTGCACATTTTCGGATGGCAGCATGATTTTTTCTCATATAGCTACAACATAAATCCGTGCTACGATCGGAATATCAATCGTGTCGACAAACTTCTCTCAAGTGTAGTTTATCACGGCCGAAGGAAAAGCAAAAACCTTCATTTTTTGGCAGGACATACTTTCCATAAAGTTTCGAAAACTTTCTATCGTGAATCACCGTGAAGCACTGCTTATGTGGTAATTTTTTGCAATTGTTCGCATCCTAACGCCTTCAGATTTGTCGCCAACTCCCTTACAGTAGCAGCAGGTTGCCGACGGCATACCAACGCTCTGGGGAGTAAATGCTGCCGCAGAAAGGACTTCAGGCGCAGCTCACGTACTTCAGAGGTTGGCCGTTAATTCCAGCCCGGCAAAAATCTCTTGGGAAAAGCTGGGACGTCTGGGAATAGCTGGGGCTGCTGCTGTTTGTAACTATGCTCTAGTCCCCGCACAAAACGACACCATGTCTCATCCACCCGGGGCTTGCGGTCAGCGTCGCTGGTCCTATCATCGTTGTGATAAATGCCACCGGGTATTCTTCGTATTCCCTTTTTCACGAGTTAGAGCGAGTCTAGCGTAGCGGGTCGTGGAGTGGTCTGGTTTGTACAACCTTCCATTGGCGTTGTTGGTCTGAAATACTGCGTAGGAGATAAAATACTAGGCAGCAAATATCACTTTCGATAAACTTGCTACGAGTAACGACGCATAACAGAAATATCCATTAAAAACTTATGTTTTTTGCTATTTTGGCAAGTCGAATTTTCCAAAAACTTGTTTTTTTGCAAAAAAATAAGTTGCCCAATATGTGTCGTTAGAAATTCGGGGCTCGTTGAACTGAGATATATTCTATACCTGGTATGTCACTGGCAAAGACATTCGTGTTTTACGATAGTACTTGTTGCATCCATAGTGTAAGGGATTCTCAAAACTGCTTTCGTGTTGTCTAGCAAGTACGAGGGTATTACAGGAAGTTTTTCAGGCGAGGGGCATCATGGAGTTGAAAACTATCCCTGCGGTAGCATGCGTCAATAAGCCCTGTGCTAGCGCCGGAAATCCGCAACAAATAAAATCGAAACGCAGGACGTCAACACACTCTGTGGCTCACAGTTCCTGTCCCCCAGCACAGTGTTCCTGATATTTGCTGTGGCTCTTGGTGCCGATTTGATCAGCACAGAAGCGGTGCAGGCGCTGAAGTCGCAGTCGTCCAAGTACAGATTTCCTTCGCTCAAAACGACTGCCTGGAGCGACCAAGTTCAACAACGCGCACGGACAGCGTGGGAAGTCGTGGCAGACCCCTGTGCGCAAACTCGGCTCTAGAGCAGAGATCTTTCAGACTCCCTTCATCTTCAGAAACCATTACTTGAAAAGCACTATTGCGTGGCATACATGACTATTGGCCTTCACATTGAATGTATTGGTGTTGTTCTTGATGTGGGGCTGCCTCCAAAACGCTCAGGAAGTGCTAGCAAGTTTTCCAATGCATCGAGGAATCAAAGGTATCAATCCCACGCACCTCTCCCTCGAAACCAATAAAGTCAGTGTCTTCAGCCTGGTACTTGGACTGCGTGTCCACTTGAACCGCCGAGAGTTCCTGTGACCCCGAGGTATCCGAGAACGCTACCTGCGCATCGTGTCACAAATATCTTGTCGTTGATCCAATATTGCGAATTGTGTTTTTTTCTGGAGGCAATGTGAAAGTGGCATATATATATATATGGCCATGGCGTCGCTGCTAAACAATGTTTCGTCTGTTGTTGTAAGTAGGTTAATCAGCAGCGTCTGCCTTTTCACGTTTTTTTCAGGAGCATGGTGTACCCTTCAAGCACACGCGAACATTGAATACGGAGGTATGTTAGTCTTCGTTGAGCCATGTGGTCCTGAAGGAGATTTCAGTTATGTCGCGTCGGTTCCGGAAGTAATGCCACCGTACTATTTGCGTTGTGGTCTTGAAGGTATTCGCTGGAGGAGCGAGACATCTCATGAACAAACAAGCCTTGGAAGATGGTTATTAGCCCAATGCTATCAATATTACGAACGCATTCACATAAACATTACATCCACCGGCTGTTGCTCAGTCGCAGAGTTCAACCGGCAAGACAACATTCGGTCAAAGTATAGAACGCCTCCCGTAACATCGCTCTGCTCCCAGGCTTAGGCCATATTACGCAGAGTCGTCGAAGGCGAACACAGCCGCTCGTCCAGCCGTTGTATCGAGTTCAGTCATGAAATTTCATCTCCGAGCTCACCTGGTAGGTTTCGAGATTGCTGTCAACTAAGAAGATGACACTTCCTCGAGGCACACTGTTGTCGAACACGGAAACCCCCTGGAGTTTCACCGTCACGC
Source organism: Postelsia palmaeformis (assembly GCA_037834295.1). Classification (NCBI taxonomy): domain Eukaryota; class Phaeophyceae; order Laminariales; family Laminariaceae; genus Postelsia; species Postelsia palmaeformis. The sequence continues at coordinate 7,441 of JBBMHQ010060866.1, forward strand.
TGTCTCGAGCGTAACTGAATTCCATCGTGGCAATGCAAACAGGGGTAAGGAAACACGACGTAGCAATGCGTTATCTCAGCCGTAAGAAGGAAACGAACATCGCAATGCGCGGCAATCTGGAAAAATTGTGTTTCTCGCGGTACTGTGAGTTCACAAGTCGCCGGGGCCCCGTTTTCGAGTAACGTCCTCAAAAAGAAGAATTGGTGTGGAGACACTACACAATGTAGCACACTACGCAAGGCATCGACACCCTTTCTATTCCGTGCGCGAAGTGTGTGCTAAACTGGTTGGTGTCTCTGCAACCAAGACTGTGTGCCCGAATGATCGAGGGGCAGATCCTGGCAATGTGAATGCATTGTTGGCGCGGGGACGCTCGTCTAGATTATATTCGAAGGCCCGTATAGAGCCTTGTCTCCGTGTTGCATATCTGCCTGGTACGAAACGACGGCTTGCACACGTATTGAACTTCCAGCACATATTACAGGCTGATCATGTCGACAATGTAAACCTGGTCTGTACGAACGGAAGCCATGAAGTAGGTGCTCGTACCGTGTGAAATTGGGCATGAAATCATGCAGCTATAGTATCGTCCCCAGTGACAGTTTACATACACTGTAGTACCTCCCTGCTAGTAAAGTCGAAGTTGAATGTACTGCTGCAATTGACTAAGAGTTATGGAGAACAAAACATGTCCAATCACGGAGATATTTTCCCCCTTCATTAACGGTATGGCACAATAACCTACGTTGTTGATGTTCGTGAGGATCCACCCACACAATATATGTGTGTCTTGTCGTGCTTGTTCTACATCTATTCCGCAAAAGAATAAGCCCAGCACGGCGTTTTTGCACCGATTTCAGCTGTACGGCTATTGGAACAAGCAGGCAGGGCAATACTTGTATAGTACTCGTCGACCAGCGATGGCACATTTTCGTTTTGTCGCATGGATGCTTTCGGGACTATTTGACGGCCAGCGTTTATGTGAAATACCTATTATAGGCGAGCGCTTGTTTCTAGTCCGAAGCAACTGCACAAGGCGTTCATGTCACTTGTGTTGCACGTCACAAAAAAATTGGCCATCTGAACGTGTATGTGTCATCACCTGTTACACCCCTCTACCTAAAACGCTCCTGTACACTTGTTGCGGAAAACAATGTTTACTACCGCATGCATGCCTGCTTACATTGCAGGTCCCGCAAGCGCGGAATTGTTTCCAATGTCGCAATTCCACGTTATGTTCGCCTTGTCGACCGCGTAAATAACACCACCTTCCACGCTTTTATGCTGACGCATAGATGCCCCTTCGCAAGAGGCGTTCCCGCTCCCCTTTTTGAACAGGAAACCCCCGAAGTCGGCCGCGTTCTTGCTGAAGTTGCCTCCGGTCACCTGGTGTCGTACGGATTTACAATCGTTGCCGAGATGTTGTTTGTCGAAGGAGCACATGTTGCGAACATATGGACCAGGGCATGATCAAAGCCCACCGAAAAGCACAGGACACTTATTTTCTTGTCTACAAACAGGAGTGCGGCAACATTTGGACTACTGTAGATTTCAGGTCTGAGGCTGTCTAACATTGTTCGTACCTGATTTAGATGAGAAACAGAAAATCCCTATACTTTGCACGTGTACGTAGGCCATCGGATGCGTCATAATCTACGACTTTGGGGAGTTCGGAAATAATGGAGTCACACGACACGCAAAGGTTTAGCAACCTACCTATATCCTTCAGGGCATTTGTCCGAGCGACAAAAGCAATAACGGAACAACGATGTTGGGATTGGTAGTGAACCAAGGATAACACGGCGGGTTTAGACATATGTTTCGCTCGTGAAGCTGTTCTTATCTAGACCCTTGGTACCCGAAAGTCGCGTCTCGGGCTCTGGTGAGACCGGGAAGCTGCAAACAGTTAACTCATGAACAAACCTACTCAAACGTTGTTAGCGACAGAAAACAACTTTTTCACCTGCCGGATGATCGATTGTTTCATTCAGCATCCACGATCATAACCATATATATTATAGTTCAAATATTTCATATCGTCAAAAGGTAGGTTTGGAGACGACCAAGGGTGTAACCGCCGTACTCGAGCGTCGCTGATGACGGGCACCTTACTGACTTGTGACGGGGCCTTGAACTACGGAGCACACGAGATGACCAACTCGGTAGTGGCAAGGGGTGTGGACGCGGATTTGGCGTATCCTCCAAAATTTTACACGTTTTTCCTCTTGCTCTTATAGACAAACACAAATATCTTGTGAAAAATCGTCCGTCAACATTAGTTAATCGCGCGCGCACACAGTGCGCGTAAAAGCTTACCTTGCGCAAAATTGATCGATCTGCCGAGACAAATCAAGCCTAATAGCCTTCCAGCACGATATATAGGGGGGGGACATATCTCCTAACGTTTGTCAAGAAAAAAACACTTATCGCGGCAAACACGAGTTACTCGCAGGCCAAAATTTTCCTACAATTTTCGAGCACAAAGTGAGCACAGCCATATGGCCGATTTACCGTCCAAACAGATGGTGATGCTCGCACATACGCATTTACCACAGCTGCCGAGCCCAGGACGGCACAACCCGGAGTTGTTTTGGTCCAAGGCGTTAATCGGTTGAATCGCATTTATTCCGAACCCTCCTGGTGTGCAACACTCTGTCGTTCACGCCTGCTCGTGTGGGATGCATAAACAGACCATATCGGCGGTAATCGGTTCAATGGCGAACGACCGCCGTTACAACTAATTTCTCAAGGATATGCAAGTGGAAACGTCGGAGTAGAAAGATGTGTTCCGCCTTACCTGGAGGTTCCCTCCCTCGTCAACCATGAAAACGCCTCCTTCATTGTTTGCAACGTTGCCGGTAACATTGCCACCTCGAACATGTAAAGTAGCGCCATCACTCACGCAACCAACACCGCCCCGAGACGCGCTGTTTTTCTGAAAATATCCAGCCTCCATGAAAGTCGTGCTGTTGGTTGAACCGAAAAATATGCCTCCATCATCCGAGGCCTGATTGCCGTTAAAATTCCCTCCTGTAATGTTGACTTTTCCCTTGGACCAATACACACCACCGTTCTTTGCGACAGTAGTATCGCACGTTGGGTTAGGGTTAGGGTTAGGATTTAGGTGAAGGTTAGGGTGGTAGTCGTTCAAAGGGGGTTAGTAAGTACATTGGAAATGTGTGGGTCAACCTGGGTTGATTCGAGCCGGTATAGGTGACCGCTCATGAATTACGGCAAGGGGGAGGGGGAGACTTCAACATCGAATCGAAACGCCCAGATATCGTATATCGCTTTCAAGCAGTAGTTCAACCGGATGTGCTTGCAGTAGATACACTCAACACAGTGCGGACGTGATAACGCGTGTGAAAAAAATGACGTACTTACTGTCGTGCTTCACACGAGATAAAAACAAAGCAGACAGCTATAAGTAATATGTATTTGTCGCAAGGAAACCGAGAAAGAAACAGGGAGTCGTGCGGCAGCCGAGGGGTTTGAAGCACTTGAACAATATTTTTTATATCATTCTGTTCAAACTTCAACCCCAATCATGCCCAGGTCACCTACCGTGAAGCAACTATACTGGCAGACGTGACTCGATGAGTATAAGGTCTTACCGGACAAAACTGTTACGACGACTAGCCGCCTTCCATAAACTGACATCATTGACACAGCCGCGAAACATTTCAGGATTGGTCGTGATACGCCTAGGCCATGGGATCGTGTGTCGCATATTTCGCCCGTACAAAGTCTTGGGTGTGTATTACTGTAAGTTTGGGAAGAATCCGGCTACCTGATCCACTCTGCTCGGGACACCGGTAGTGTATTCCGACAAATATCGGAGCATGCTGGGAGTTCGGGGTCAACTATTGATGGACGTAGACCACAACGAGTGTTTGATTCAAAATATGTAAAGGTCTCCTGGAGAGGATATCCATGAGCGCTTTGGTGTAAACGGCAAGCAAGCGTCGCGCGTCTATAGCCTTGCATACACTGCGCCAGTATTCCGGAACTGTTGAAACCTACGAGGCTAGTAGACCCGGTTAAAACCTCCGCAGCGAACGACGTAGATAGACAATGAATATTGCCTCGGTGAAAATACGTACCATTGCATTGTTGGAGGAGAATACGCCGCCTTCGATATCCAGCCGCGCGTCGGTCGTGACACCGAAAACAGCCCCATCGCTCATGCACGTGTTTCCCTCGAATACGTTCCCATCCCCCTGGACGTTTACTCTGGCGCGTTTCCCCAGGTAGATCACCCCGGCCTTTTGGCCTGCTGTATTATTTTTGAATGTGGAGTTTAGCATCAAGACAGTGGCACCTGTCTCCATCTCTTCTCCAGAACCTAGCGTAATTACCCCGCCCTTTGACGAGGTCGAGTTCCCCGTGAAATATGTAGAGCAGGGTAGGTAAAAATCGATATAGTCGAGAGTTAGGCCGTTGTGATGCACCTTCGTGCAGTGGTTCTTGTGAGCTCGCCCAACGTGAAATGTGTACCTGAAGGGGACGGCCATATTCGAGTAATGGCTACGTGTGTAGCGTTTTCATTCCTGCGACAGGTTACGCCTCACGGGAATATAAACACGATCGGGTCCTGGGCGGTGTTTAAAGATCATCGGGAAAACAGCTTTTGTCACGACTGTCATGGCGCCGGAATTAGGGTTGGAGGATATTTCCCTGTGCGTGGTTTGCAATCCGGCATACAATCGGCAATGTAGGATTTGGACGCAGTCTCCGTCCCGCCAGCAATGTCGGCTATATCGGGCTCTCAATGGTGGCATACTTATAACCGCGTTGTGCAGCGTATATCAAATATGATCATGACACACAAAGGGAACAATGATTACATTTTTTACGAGAAAACCCTCCAAGAAAATTCAACAAAGCGTAGGTGGCACTAATTTCACAAGATTGTTTATCCGCTGAGTCATTACTCCCCAACAGTGTTGGCATTTCTTACCAATTATTCGCCAAAGACTAGAGAGTGCTTGTGATTATCCGGCTACGTTTGATTGGACAATACCATTATGTATGATGCGAGAGACAATATGTTTTTAATTTTATAACAGAGTAAACAGGGTGCGCGAGTCAGCGTGGAAAACAAATAGGGAGCCGTACGCGAGGAGACCTGGAACCCGATCGCTCTCCGCAGATAGGCAAATAGAAAAACTACTTTGATTTTGGAGTATGATGCCCAGAGATACTGCAGTAGTATGTAAATACTGCAGTAGGCTCGTCGACGTAGCGCACGACACGGTCATAAAGTTGTTTTCGCACAAGCACCCTCAACATCGGCATCACACGTCCTCGCTTTAGAGCAAGCCCTAACGGATGACGGCGGAAAAATTTTCCACGAGGGAGAAAATATCACACCCACCTTCTCCCCGCAGCCGTTTTTTGTCAGAGCGCAATCCACCAGACTTAGCGAGGTCCCTTCACCGACATAAAATGCGCCTCCCTGCCCGTGACCCTCGTCTCCAGTCCGCAAACCGGCGGAACAGTTCTCGAAAATGCATCGATGGAATTCTATGTGCGATGGGCCGTTGTCCTCGACGGCGACGGCGCCACCCTTGTTCCCGACGTGACCGTTGACGAAAATAGTGTCGTTCGCCCCGCAGGCCGCAACTCCGTCAAAGGATTGAGTGCACTCCGAAAACGTCAAATCTGCACCCCTTCCTGATCGGCTCTCAGTGTTCTTCGTGGGTGCTTGGATGTGCGGGTTTGTGGGTAGGTGGGAAGGGGGAATATTTCGGGCGAACATCTTGTCCACTGTTGCGAGGCATGCTTTGAAGGCGAACCGGTAGTAAGACGGGTACATAACGATGGTTTCGGCCGACCTCGACAAGGAGTACTCAACCGCAGTAATACTGCATGCACGCCTCGTGAGGTTTGTTCCATTTGATGTAGAGCGACAAATTCGATAAATTCGATACCCGTGGCGTCCATGTATACCATGGGTTTATCTACAATCGAAATCAAGCGCTCAAAACGTACCCAAGCGATATCAAGACGATATGCCTGTATTCAAGTCTATTGGACGGTATGTCGGCAATGCGTTGCAGCGAACCAAACCTTAACGTGCTAGCACGATCCTGTCGCATGTGCAAGAAATATCTGGCCAACACGCTGACCATACTTTTGAAATTGTTTTCAACGCAGCCTGTGAATCCAAAGAGCACCATTTCGAGCGCAAGCATCGTAACGAATGTCGCTCGCGCAGGTAGGGTTTCCTACAAGACCACTTTGTTGCTACGTGCCTGGCGTAACAGTCCGTTCTGGATAAATACACTGTGTGCGCCTCGTACCATAGACATCTGAACACCGCATACATTGCCTCACCAACACAACCACACTTCAAACGCATTTGCCTACTAGATGGCTCACCGACGTTGATGCCGTCGTCGCTGACGTTGATGCCGTCGTCGCTCCCCGCGACGTTGTCGTAGAACACTGAATTTAACACGGATAGTCGGCCAGTCTCCTGATTTAGACCACCCCCCTTCTCTCCGGCGTAGCACCCCTCAAATAAGGAGCCGTCAATTTTAACGGTGGAATTTTTTGCCTGCAACGTATCGTTGAGAGTTCCCAGCGGGTGGCATGGCAGAAAACTGTCTCACATGCTGACGATCAGATGCGCGGGTGGTTCAGTCGAACCGGGGATCAAGGGTGGTACGATAGGTCTACGAATGACCGGCTCAAACAGGTGTGTGTTAGGGCGTGTTTCTTCGTGCCCAGTACGCTTTTCACACGTTGACTCTTTGTAGCGCACCAACCGCGAAACGACATATCTCGTGAATTTGCAAGCATGTCCTGACAAGAGCCACGAACCCAATAAAGCGATATCCTGATTCTAATTGACCGTGATTCGTCACCTCTATTGCGTTTGATAGACAGTGCGGTACACAAGGAAGTGTCTTCGTCGAGGAATTCAGCTTGTATCAACATTTAGACCAGTCACAACCGACACATGACTTCACAGAAAACCTACACAAACAAGAGTGCATCACCCGCTCGCAAAGACAACGCCAAACACATAGCTGTGAATGCTTCATTGGCTAACGGCACGAGCGTAATATGTTGTCATCGTTTCTCGAAGATTCACCCATCTAAATGACTGCTCGATCGCAGAGGTGACTGCAATCCTACACCGTAAACAGCATTCAGTCTGACAACCGCGCCAACGTATCGGGACGAACGCCCGACATAAACCGTATTGTTCGCTCCATAAAAGTGCCTACCATGATGCCACCGCCTTTCCCCCTGGATGACATCTGAGCTCCGGCCTCGCAACCGCTGAACGTTGAGTTCGCAACCACGAGAGTAGATTTTTCCACGTATATGCCGCCACCCGAGATATACGCGAAATGATTGGTGAACTCGCATCGTGTGATTGACACACGTGAATTCTTCGCATAGACGCCGGCTCCACTCTCATCTACATTGTGCTTGTTGGGCGCAGCGTACCCATCGCGGACGACCAAGTCCTGCAGGATTAGCTGCCCCCCATCGAGGAAGAATATCGGACCGAACGAAATGCTTGCGTCGATGTCGGCTACTATATTAGAGGGTGCCACACCTATGGCGAACGACGTAAGACCGGAAGGGAGA
>JBBMHQ010060877.1:0-15046 GCA_037834295.1 Postelsia palmaeformis
TATATATAGATATATAGAGATATATTTGCCTGCTCCACTAAGTAATATCAACCCCTCGCCAACCATACGCACGCAAGGAGGAGGAGGAGGAGAAGGAGGAGGAAGCGAGGATGCAAGCCATGCTGTCGCGAGCGAATGAAGCCCAACGATACCACGACGACAACGACGACGACGACGACGACGATGGTGGTGGTGAAATGGAGAGGGACCGAGCCCTGTAGCTAACCCTGGAAGTTCTAAAGAGGAGGCACGCGAGCACGGCCAGGGGGGGGGGCACCAGGGGACACGGCAGTGGCTCAACCCCAGGTGGGATGGTGGGACGTTTATCGAGCTACCTGGTATATAGTAGTGTGCGTGCTTTTGTTTCAATAGAGATGCCGCATAGGGAGAATAGTACGCGAGATGGAAGTACAATATTGATGGCATCACGCACAGCCTGCAAGGACAAGCTCCGACGAAAGTGTCGATCTCACGCACAGCCGTCGCTGATAGGATGTTTTTTTTTCTTCTCATGCAGTGTCCCTCTTATGGCCAGAATACATTGTTTCACGCACCACGCAATAATAACCGCTTGAAGGATTCAATTGTCAACTTAACCCACCCCTCCCCGTACTTTTTTACTTGCTTAAAGCATTGAGAACGACAGGGAAACGAACGTACCGGCAGCACACACATGCTTCTGGCAGCGATTTCTCTGACCATACGACAACCTTTTAGGACCACAGTATCGTAGTGGGGATAAATTTCTTCGAATTTGAGTGTTTTTTTCATCAGGCGGAACTACAGCCCTAACGGTACGAAAAGGTAGATGCTGACGATGATCCTTTACCTGAGAAAGTACACCCACATGCCGTCGGAAACCCATCTGTGTCAATCTTAAAAAATATTTCTCGCTTTGGTCATTACCAGATATTATGTGTAAAACATACTGAGGAATATATATACAAAACATATATATAATATATAATGTATATTATTAAACATATATATATATACCAGGTATTAATATAATATATATGTATATATATAATATGTATATATAATTTGTATATATAATATGTACCCTGGTATATATATACATATACCTGGTAAATTATATATATGCTTCTTGGGTTCATCGTGGTTCTAAATACTCTTTCTATTGTATATATATATACGTATATATATATAATATCTATATATATCATATGTGTACATATATTACGTATATATAATATCTATATATAATATGTATATATATAATATGTATATATAATATGTATATATAATATGTATAAATATGTACCGGTATATATATACTCCGAGTATATAATATGTATGTATATGTATATGTATATATATATAATAATATGAATATATACCAGGTATGCTTCTTGGGTTCATCGTGGTTCTAACCACTCTTCCGCCACCTTACTATACTGTAGTATGACGGGGATACCATAGTAAATAAGACTAAACATTGTTGGCAAAAACAGGGAAACAGATTGATTTTGTGTGTACCACAGGCCCTATTTACTATGCCCCCCCCCAGTAGTCAACAGTATTCCGGGGGAAAGATAGTAATCATAACTAAAGCTGGTGTACTTAACGTGGGGGGGATAATACGCTTCAGGGCTCCATCGTGGGTCCTGATTTGCACTCTCTAGTGCCTGTCCTTATATGTACATGGTGCCGGTACGGTATTCGCAAGCCAAAGAAACCGGCACTTCAGCGGCAACCGGCCTTATATGCTCCGCACACTGCCGCACCGGCAATACCGTATGTGCCGAGCCATTTAACAGGCACTGTTGCGGGCAGCTGGCACTATTGACTACTCAGCCGGCAATATAACGGGACACACCTTTCTGTAGTAAATACGACCCAAGTTTGTGAATAAAAATAGCGAAATATATAGGCTTTTGTATGTACCGCAGGTCCTATTTACTGTGGTCCACCGTATTATGTGAGGCGCCTCCCGCGATGGGCCGTGGTACCTGCTGCACACTTATTTGTCGAGAGTCAAGTGTCAGCTTCGTTTGGACGAGGCGAGGGAGCCTCATGAAGAAAAACACAAGATCAGGCGCACCACTCTACCGTTTAGCCCGCCTGTTTGTTTCGTTCGTGAAATAACGTCACACCGAAGTATTACGGGAGGGCCGTATTAAATAGGACCTACGGTACACACAAAAACCTATATATTTCGCTATTTTTGCCAACAGTACTTGGTCCTATTTACATATGGTCCCCCAAAATAAGCACCATATGGAAAAACTAGTTTTCGGGCGTTGTCGGTGTGGTCCTGACCGTACGTACGCAGTAGGGGGGTTGCAATGAGTGCCACATAGAGGAGGGCACAAATATGTCGATGCAGGCCGGGGTAAAGTTCTTCCTGTTGCTCACCTCATGGAGGGCTCAAAGCAGAGTGCAGGAGCAGAATGTCAACAGTTACACAATTACCAGGCCGTCCCCTGAGCCACGTATTTTCGTACACGCAGGTTCCATTTCCTGGGATGCCTCCTCCGTTACCAGTGGTGTAGCACGCCACGGGATGTCCTACGCGTACATACAGTAAACGTATTTGGCTATCTTCCATCTTGTCATAGCGGTGCGCATCACATCCCGTCATAGCTACGTGATACCATCACAGCCCAACTAACTATTATTTCGTGCCTACAGTAGAGTCCCTAAGGGTCTGACTGCCTACCCCGAACATATCTCTCGATCATGTCGGTTGCGCCAACTCGAAGATAGGTTTGTGCGTAGGTTGGCCGTACACGCATATACAGGGGAGTTTGTCTCGTTCTGAGGCGATCAAGGCTACATCTGCCTTAGCGATACCTGCGTCAGGAAATGGGGATGCTTTCGAGCATTTTTTCAGTGTTTTTTTACGATTCGTACGGGAGCAGTTTCGTCCATAGATCGTCAGGGATCTATCTATCTCTGTAGGAGCTAGATCGTGAAATGATGATTTCTCTGATCCGTGCTGATGCCTGGCACGTTCCTCGCAGGTGGTAAGAGGGTCTATTCTCCACCTCGGCAAAGCAAGAGGCCTGCAGATCACCGGAGCAGCCTGGCCAGGGGCCTCAAGGACTCGGCCGCAAGGTGTAAATACATGTGTACGACATGTCTGGCGTTGTGAAAATAAATTGGGTTGCCATATATCGTCTCCGAGACAAAAACGAGTACTTCGAAGCAAAAAAGAAGGCATTTTTTTTGTTTCCGTCGAGTGCTTTATTTCGATCGGCCTCGCTGCTGATGCTGAACATTGTCGAATGGTGCCAGCAGCAGTGATAAAACAACTACTTTCACCCACCCCTACACGCTTAGAACGTATACTGCTCCATAAGGAAACACACATCTTTCATGAGGCGGCAGTGGTGCAATCGGTCTACACCACCCTCTTGAAGCGGGAGGCGGTCCCCAAGCCGGTTGATCTTGTGCTCCGTAACGACCCACTTTTTTTTTTCCTCTGTTTTTGAAGTTTTTTTAAGAAGAATCTCCCGGCATTAAACGCTTCCCAAGTTATATACTTCGTACGCTCGTAGTCCACGGGGAGATGATGGCGTTGACATGATACATACCCCAGATACGGTCTGAGCCTACCACTGTTGGGGGTAAAGCACAAGGACCACTTAGTAATAGTATTCACATTAATGACTATACGTTCCCTGTATCTCCGATCAGACTGGTAGCACGTAAGACAATACTCACCCTCGGCGCTGCTCCGGAGGAGTACTCGTAGGGATGCGAGGGTCTATGAGCATACGGCTACTACGACTTTCGGGGCCGCTTTCTTTACTCCACGAGGGGTAGGGGTGGTGGCTTGATATTTTCTGACCCTTTTCTCGCACGAGGGGCTTAATAGGAATAAGCCGAACGCAGAACCTAGGAGATGATGATGAAGAAGGAAAACAACAAGAAGAAGAAAAAGAAGTGAAAGTAAAAGTCGGTTCGTGTGTCCTGTCCAGCAACTCCATGGCTCCACAGCAGACCTTGAACAAGTAGCACTCAGGGCGTGTATATTAGGACCGCTTGGTGTCCATACTGAAGTATAAATTCACCCAATATTTCCGGCTAGACTTGCATTATATTTTGCCAGATGGGATAGCCTACTGGACCACTTAGTCAGCCAAACGAAAAAATCCCTCTCCGGGCCATAATGTAAGAACCACTTGGCCTTCAGACCAACGTCTAAACCGTCTTCATATTTACGCCCAGAGTAGTGGTACACTGCAGTGAGGAAAGTGTCGTACGAGCCGGACGGTAGTTGCCACCACCCGAGAAGCTCAGCCCATCGTGCTTTTTTCCGAGTTTACAGCAACTGCAGCCCCTGTGCCCTGTAGGATGAGCCTGCATGCAGACGCCAAGCGATGGATGCGTGCGTGTGTGCGTGTGTGCGTGTGTGCGTGTGGGTTGTACCTCTACGAATTTCTTCCGAAAGCCGCCCCCTTCTCGGCGGCGCGTCGTTCTCGTTTTCGTTTTCGTTCTCGTTCTCGAGAAAATCGACCCGGAAATTTGGCCCCTGGGGTCGAGCAAGGCGTCGATTAGTATGTAACAACTATCGTACGCGCACACATGATTTTATAAACGTAGGCCCACAGGTGCCCCCCCCCCCTCCCTCTCCCTCCCTTACACCCATGTGGGCGTAAACATATCCTCGCGGGGACGTCGAGCAACGTAGCACACCGTCAGGTGTACCTTACCGAATCGAGGGATCGCCGACACCTCGCGGGGCTTGCTGCATTGTTCAGTGTCTTTCCAAGGGGGTTTCTTCACGGCCGCATTCTGCAAGGGAGGGGCGGGGGGCCCCGTTGTTACAGCAGTGATTTTCTTGTATGACCGGCAAAAGGTCAGGTCGTGATTTCGAATCTCGCGGTCTTCAAATGTTTGCTTTTTTCGAGCGTGCGCACCTGCAGACATTTTTACGGATGGCTATAATAGGATAGTGTGCTCCCGGACGCTTCTGTACAGTAGTGCTCGCCGAGGGAAGTGCTCTCGAGGCCAATGCAGCATATGCTGGGATCCTTCAACCCCGGAAGGATGTACCTGGCATGTGTTGTTGCACGTATTGCAGTACTCACTGGCCTGCTTCATGATGGGACTACATAATGTACATAGGCCAGCGGGTAGTGCTAACATCCAACATCCTATGTTCAACTCAGAGTCGGAAAATTTGTTTTTTTTATGTAGTCGTGTCTATATCGACCCATTTTTTTTTCCTTGTGAAACTTCTCACTTTGTTTTTGTTAGTGCTGTTGTCGCGACCTCTATGTAAGGTGTCTTTTTCCGCTCTCGTTTCCGTTCCGGTCCCTGTTTCCGTCCCTGTTTCCGCTTCCGACTCTGTTCCCGTTTCCACTTCTGACTTCTCAATTTATTTCTGAAATCGTTTCCGATCCCGTTCTCGACTCTGCGTCTGTTTCCGCTTCCGTTTCCGACTCTGGTTCTCTTTCCGTTTCCGACTCTGTTTCCGATTTCGTTTCCGTTTCCGTTTCTGACTCTGTTTCCGTTTTCGTCTCCGATTCTATTTCCGTTTGCGCTTCCGGATCTATTTCCGTTTCCGTCAGATCTTGCGGGTTAAGCCACGCCCAAATTGTCCTGCTGCGACGGTCGAGGGAATTCGGAGGAGAAAAGGATAAGCCTAAGCCAAGGTTCAGGCAACGGAGCGATGAGTTGGCGCAGGCAAGGGGCGACAGGCCGGCAACTCGAACAAGGTAAGGCGAACCGAACCCAAACCGCGAAGGCAGGCCCAACGAAACATACCAAGGTCAACCCATGTCGGGAGCGTGCTGCGGAAGACGTAGCACCTGAACGTTCTGATATTTTTCCTAAACTCCTCATCATTACTTGTTTTTTCTGAGATTTTTCCGAGGCTCCCATTCGCGCGAGCGAATACTCACCAACAAGTCGATTTCGAGAAGATGGAAAAAATGTGCCAAGCCTGATGATCCCGGTCCCGTTCAACGAAAAATATCGGAAATCACCAATGGGTGTTCGAACGATATATATCGAGGTATTCCCCTTTCAGGACGGCAGCCACGTTTTGGGTGGTTTCTCCGGAAAAAATAAAACTGGACAGTAAGAGTTAAGGAGTCCCGGACCGATCGGGAATATTTTTTGCAAAAATTGTACCATCCCTATCGCATTCCGGGTTGCGTTAGATATCGGGATATCGATATCGGAACTGAGTTCGATACGATACCGATCACCAAAAACAAGCTACCAGGGAATCGATACGACTTCGATATTTGCTGATAAGAAAATCGTAGAAGCTTTCGTTCGGTGATGCATGTGCACAATGAAACGCGGGGGTGACCCACAGGCGGTGGAGGGCGAAAGACGTTCGATGCCACATTGCTACAGTACGATGCCGTATGACTCCTCCCACCCTGTGTGGTATGATTACACACCATACTGTTACGGGAGGCTACAGTAAATAGGACAGAATATTGTTACCAAAAAGGGCGAAATATTAGGGTTTTTTAGTGTGCCGTAGGTCCCCGATTTACTACGGTATGCTTCCCCCGCAATAGGCTCTAATTGCTATTTGCTACTAGTATATTCCACTCGAAAAAGACAGTGTTAATATCAGTGGAATGCTGCGTGCGTTTCGGTGGTGTCCTTTGCAAATGCGGTTCGGAAACGTGCCCTACGCCGGCAACAACCCAAGAGTGCTTTGCTGCGCTACTGTCCGGAACCCGTCAGCATCGCCTTTTAGTGGTATTTTCCCTGCTGTTTCGAGGCGTGCGGCTTGAAAATCTTGGGGCTCCTTGCGCAACCGAAGCTCCAATTGACCATCGGATCTTGGTTTCGACAATTGTTCCCCTTCACTGATAATGTTTTGAACGAAATGGGGCGGTGAGTTGGCTGGCTATAAGCCGCCGACCCCAGGTGGCGAGGCAGGCTCCATGATTGGTAGGGCTGTGCGTCGATTGACTATATTTCGCCGGCTCTAGTTCTTGGTGGGCTGGTAGCGCTTGCTACGAGGTAGGGATGCACTGACATCATAAGGCACCCACTCTAGTTCCCAGTTGGCCAGTAACGCATGCTTCGACGTAGGGTCGTCGCCGACTAGTTCCTGCTTGGCTGGTAACGCATGGTACGATGTAGGGGTACGGCAATAACTTACATCGCCGACTAGATCTTGGTTGGAGAGCGGCGCATGCTTGTGCGAGGAAGGGAGAGGTGTAGGAGTCGTGGTCGTAGACTAGTAGCTCTTAGTTAGCTGGTAACGCATGCCACGAGGCAGGAGAGCACCTGCAATTATAGTCGCCGACCAGTAGTCGTTCATCGGCTGAAAACACCATGCCACGAGGTAGGGCTGCACCGCTAATTTTCTGAGGGCTCGTTTTCTCACAGGAGATGCGTTTTGCACCTCACTTAGAACCTGACTGTTGAGAAAATGGAAAATTGGAACCTGGGACGCAAACCGGATCACATGGAAACCCTGACGCACCTTTCAGAGCATTTCCCCCTCGGCGGTTTGCCCGACCTTCCAGGTAGCTAACAAGGTCACCGGGTGTGAGAAATCGAAGACCTGCATGATCTAGGACACGTGTTACCTTGGTCGGATCTGTACTGTACGTATTCAGATCCTGCACATCAGCATCCTATAGCGGCAGGGTACGGTTTCGGCGATTTATCTGTAGATGATCTATCGGTAGATAATCTATCTGTGGATAATCTATCTGTAGGTGATATATCTGTAGGTGATATATCTATAGATGATCTATCTGGAGATGATCTATTTATAGATGATCTAGCTGTAGATTACCTATATGTAGATCATCAATCTGTAGATGGTATATCTGCAGATGATCTGTCGGGAGATACTATATCTGTAGATGATCTATCGGTAGGTGATTTATCTGTAAATGATCTGTGTGCCGATGATCTATATGTATATAGCCTATCTCTAGATGATCTATTTGTAGATGATCCATGTGTGAAATATTGCAAAACAGAAATGAGACTTCATGTGCTGGTCTCATCGCTATAGTGCCGGTCGAATAGTGCCGGTTTCCGGCTATTGTGCCTGTGGGATCGGTTGGCACGGATGACATCCACCACCAGCGTGATAGTACAAGGAGTAGGGCCGACTGCCGCTACAGTATAGTGCCGGCATTCTTGGAGGGCGCATACCGCGACCATAGAGGAGCCCTAACTGAACCCGACTGCCACATTTTGTGGCTAGACGTGTACGATATTTTGTCAGACAATTTTTGCGGAGGTCAGTTTTTTGTCTTACGGCTCGCCGCCCACCTAACAACTACTGCGAGGGACCATAGTAGATAGGACCGAATAGTGCTAGTAAAAATGAGTAAATTAATAGTTTTTTTCATGTGTGCCGTAGGTCCTATTTACTATGTTTCCCTTCATACTGGTGATACAAATATCACATCTGTATGTTATAGTGTGTTCTTCACGTTAAACCGCTCTTTCTAGCCGTCGGCATCCAGCACAATCAGTGTCCGTGCCGATTCTTCAATCCTCGAGAGATAAAAGCTCTGCGGTCACAAAGCTACGGCACAGAGACACTGCGTTGCCACGTATGCAGTAAGCACAGCAGTGGGCAATGCAGTGCTATGTCATCATAATGCATACGACAGACACGACATACACACTATATGAGAGAGAGAGAAAAATTCGAAAGAAACAAAAAGATAAGAAGTTCAGCCATGGCATGCCCTACTCACATCCAGACAATACGTATCGTACACTTCTAGACGAGGCTTACCAGGGCAGACCACATCCCTCCCGCCCCTCTCGCCCGATCTGCGGAAACAAACATGCCGCTTCATTACAGAAACCCTTCGACGGAAGCTCTGGTGAAGGAACTGACGCGAGGCATGACCGACAAAGAGAAGAGGCAGTTCCTGCACGCCTGCCTCGCCGACGTCAAGGAGTGCACGCACAGACCTCACAGGCGCGCCGCTGCTCGACATGCCCAAGGAGGAGGAGGAGGAGGAGAAGGAGGGGCGAAAACTAGGGGGGGGGAAGACAAAGTCGAGGATGGGAGCGAGAGGGGCGGCGGGCAAGGCGTAAGGGATGCGTTCCTGTATCGGGTGGATGCGCAAGAGCGAGCAAAGTGAGTGCCGCTCAATGTTCTTTTCGAGATAACATCTCACGACAGGTGTGCAGCTTCACTTTGTTCTGGTGCTCCTGCCTTGATCATGGTACAGGAACTCTTTGTACTCTCCCTCACAATGGACCCCTGAGGGAGTATGTAAGAGCCACAGCCCTATTGCCTAGGCATACAAGGCACACCTTATCAACAGTAGTGTACAACACAAATTAAAGGTATTCCTATATGCGATAAAGCACGCCTCAGAAGGCATGTGCCTTGTTTGGCAGTTTCTCCAGTGCTGTCAGTGCCCATTACAGTAGGAGCCACGGCGGCCCTAACTATTTCGGCCAACCGATGCTACGAGTACCTCCTCCAGGTGAAACCCGTATCGTCGTATGCCTCTTCAAAGCTGCAGTTTCTTCTAATGGTACTGTAAAAATATATCCTGACTGATCATATTTAGAGGTAAGCCTGTGGGGTGGCTCACTATAAGTCGTCGACTAACTAACACCTCGTATTAACGGTATGTAGGGGTAGGTTTCATCATTATTAACTAGTAGGCCGTTCCCTAGGGCCGTGAGTCGGTTGACTCTCAGTCGCCGACTTGTTGTTAGTTGGCTAGTTAATCCATGAATAGGAAATAGGGTTGTGAATCTGCCGATTATGAGCCGTCGACTACTCACTAGTTGCTCAGGTGGGTTCCGTGATTGGTAGGGCTCTGAGTTGGCTTATCATATAAGTTACCGACTATAATAGGCATTGGTTTGGGCAGGTAGGGTCCATGACGTGTGGATAGGGCTGCGAGTTGGCTGACGACAAGTCGCCGACTGGCTTTCAAGTTGGCTTATTAGGTTCCATGATAACCTTGTAGGGCTGTGAATAACCAGACTATAAGGCGCCGACTAATTATTAGTTAGTCGCGTAGATTCCGTGGTTAGTAGAGCCAGAGTTGGCTGACTGTTAGCCGCCGACTAAACATTAGTATGGCTAGGTGCGCTCCATGAGGAGTAGATCGGGTTGCGAGTTGGCTGACTACAAGTCGCCGTTTATTTACTGGTTGGCTTATTAGGTCTCATGATTAACATGTACGGCTGTAAATAGGCGACTATAAGGCGCCGACTAACTATCTGTTGGTCACGTAGATTTTGTGATTTGTAGAGCCATGAGTTGGCTGACTGTACACCGCCGACGGAAACTATATTTTGACTAGGTAGGTTCCATGATTATTACGTAGACCTGTGAGGGTTGGTCGACTCTATGTCGGCGACTGGTTATTAAATTGGCTAGAGGCATGGGCAACCCCTCCAACCAAAAATCAACACAAACGCCAAAAACCGTGGGGGGTACCGACAATGAAACGCGCGCGCAGGAACGCCGCGATGGAACACCGTCGGGGGGAGCTGGCGTACAAGGACACGCTGGACAAGAGACTCTGCCCTGGCTGCGGCGCGGAACAGTCCTACGACGAGGTACGGTCGACGCGTGCCGCGATGGTGCGTATAACTGTTTCGGACAACCTACTTCCATCCCGAGGAGTAACAGAGCCCACTGTCATTGGGACTTTGTTTTTCGATGGATACCTCGGCCATGGGGTTGCACTTTCACTTTTCTTCACGGTTTTAGGACCGCCGTTCCGTTTTGAGGACAAACCAGCCTAATTCTGAGTAATTTATCCCCAAAACTGATAGAAAGAGACTGCAGTCTAAAGAGGGCTAAGGGTAGGGTGTGACTGGCTATTGGTATAGAAACTTAGGTGCTGCTTCTGATAAGGCGCCACCTTTATAAGGAAAACACGCCTCATGCTTGGACATGGTAGAGGTAGCGCGCGCCTCGTAGGTAAAGGCTGCTGAACGTCTCGAGTTTGTGTGTCTGATTTCATTCATTTGTTTGGGGTTGTGTCGAAGGCTCGGGTGGATGTGTCAAACGTCGGGCCGGGTGCAGCAGGACTTAATCATTCTTTTTTTTCCGCATGGAAAGTTTTAAATTGTATCGCATCAAAGGGTAGCAAAAGAAGCTGTGCACGCCTTGGTCCTGCTCACCTTCGGCCGGGTTGCGTCGTTGACACCATATGGTTGGAGCGGTACGAACCCCGCGGAATTATTTATTGATAGTAGTACAACATGCGCATCAGTCTTTCTGAGGCTCCCCAAATGACTTCAAGGGAGATCCATATACCTTACGCCTTACGCCCCGAGAAGAGGCTTTACGGGGGACCATAGTAAATGGGACAAAACATTGTACCAGGTAAGCAATAATATAGGGAAATATATACCAGGTAGCTGATAGCTTTTTCGGTGTACCGTAGGTTCTCTTTACTATGGTCCTCCCTAAGAATGGTGCGGAAGGACCTGAGGGAACGACCCCGAAGCTGTAAGTGTATCACGGACAAAATTTGAACAGAAAAAAAAACAAATACTCTTCTGGTTCTCCAACAGATGTTGGCTTTTACCCTTGTAGCAGCGCAGTCCCAAATGTGGGGACAAATACCTAACAAAATAAGTAGTTGGCCCCCAACACGGGACTGGGGTCCTAACAGGGTCAAGGAGCACGGCCAGACGCCAAATATGTTGCCCAAAACGTGCCGCAACACCCTTATCCAGTAACCCGGGGTAGGAGGGGTGCTCCTAGAAACAATATAGGTGCTGTGGCGGGTACTTTGGAGTTCGTACATACCACTATTTTTTTCGGAATATTTCCCGACTGACGGAGAGGGAGGTAGGTCTTGACCAGCAATCTGAGGGGACTACAAAAGGTATATCGTTTGTGCTGGACCAACAGTATGTATCAATAGAGTTCTTCATTGCAGGTTCTCTTGTTAGTGGTATTGTTTACTGTCCTTGTCGCCACCCGACCCGTGTATGAGCAGCAACGAGCTCCAACGTTGATTTCACTCGCACGCAGTCAGTCAGTCAGTCAGTCAATCAGTCAGTCCGAGAGGAATAAGCAAAACACCACGGGAGCGTGACATTCTTTCATCCATTGTTTTCCGCTCGACGGTACGGAGCGCTGATTCCACATATCTATGACACCATCCAAATACACGATGGGCAACTAGAACCCAATGATCCAAACCGACTCCTCAGGAAATATGTGCCTGGCTTTGTTTTGGGCTTCAGGACCTGATTTATTGGCCGTATGTTCCAGTTTTACATGCGATAGACTTCTCAAGACGCACCGGGTAGAACCACGAGTGGCTCATCCCTTATTCTAGGGTCCCTGTTCGGCTTTCGGCGCAACCCGTCAGTGTTCTAGCGGATGGTCTTCTTCGTCAGGACCCCGCGTCAAAAAACAAACATGGATTTTTTTGCTGATTTTTGTTCATAAACAAAAATCATCACAGCAGTGTCAGGAACTGGCTACATGGGCAAGCACAGTCAACCTTTGTACGTATACGCAGCACCCTGAGAAAACCGGAACCTCCCTCAGCAGACTAAAGCTCTCAGAAAACTACGGGTAGCGTCCTGAGGAGCCTACCGGTAGTATAGACTGCTGTCCCGCTGACTTTTACCCATTAGCACTGCAGTCCCGTATCGGGGACAAAATACTTGAAATTATATTGGATTGTCCCCACAATGGGACTGCAGCGCTAACATGGTTAAAAGGGTGCGTCGGGGACAAAATACTTGAACTTAGATTGGATTGTCCCCACAATGGGACTGCAGCGCTAACATGGTTAGAAGGGTGCGTATTTTCGGCCTTCAAGATTCACTCAGTTTTCGGAAGCCCAGCGCATAGTTTCCCGTGACACTATTAATACTCGTACCGCTGTAGTTGGTCTTCTTAAAACATGGAAAGTGCGATCGATCACTTAGAGCCTATCTCAACGGGGAACTTGAGTTGGAAATAACTTTATTTTCGATGATTTTTGTTTTTATTTCGAGAAAAAAACGTGGGTATGGGGGAACGGCCTGCTAGTTGCCGGTCAAAACACATTTCGGAATATATTTTTATACCCGACTAAAGCTCCCCGTTGAAATGGGCCCTTATATATACAACCACCGGGTTAAACCTCTCGGGACTTCAGATTTAATAGTGGATGGCTCCAGCAATGACCATCGCGTGATTCTGGACACAATGGTTGGTTTCCGAGGAAAATAAAGGCAAGGTAGTCGTGCCATGTACGAGGGCGGGGCGCGAAATACATGATCCTACGCGCTCTTTTCGTGTGCTGCTGCTGGCTGCTGCTGCTGCTGCGGGTGGCCGCTCACGCTACTTGTGTAGATAGTTGACGACAAGGAACCTAACCAACCATTCTTGTTGCTGGCCGCTCTGGCCGCTCTGTCGGGGGGGTCCCAGCGGTGTTGCGGCTACTAGCTATTAATAGCACGGGTTTACAAAAAAAACCCCGGCAGGTTTGGGTTAGGCGATGATTGATCGACTCCTCGAGCAAATAATTGTGTGCTGTGTGTGCCTTTTATTTCACCGTAGGCAGCCCGTCTTACTTGTGTTTTTTTTTTGTTGGAAGCCCCTGTTTCACTTATTACCGTCCCACTAAAGTAGTACGTTATTGTTGGGACGAGGCGGGCTCCGTCTAAATCATCGTCCCTGCTGGATAACGCGAAAATAAGAAAACAATCTGCTGCAGTTTCCTCCTTGTCTTGAATGCAGTCACCGCTTTGTTGAGCGAAGTACAGCATGCTACAGTAGGACGACTCGACATTAATTATAAGAGTAGATAGGAATGGAGATATCTTATAATTGAAGAAAGAGAGCGCAAACGCTGACCAACGCGCCCGTGGGTTTAAAAAAAAAATGTAAGTCACCATTTGTTTCGTTGTGTGTGCCAAGGTGCCCCCCAGTATTTGCCTGTTTTGGACGAAATCGGCCCCGAAAAAATCGTCCCAGGTTGTTTCGTTGTGTGTGCCAAGGTGCCCCCCAATATTTGCCTGTTCCGAACGAAATCGGCCCCGAAAAAATCATCCCAGGGTGTGTGTTGTCATAAAAATATAGGGTTTACTGCTGTAGCATGCGTTAGGTGAGCACGCGGGTGATACGGTGTACGCAGTATACGGCCGGCTAACATCTTTTATTTTATCCGGTATCCATGCCTACCAATAATGGTCACACCGCGTGAGACTCTGAGGCTTGCTTACATTATCAATAGGTCTGTCTTCTTCGCGGGCGCATGCTGCTAAAGTACACACTGCGGGTGCCAGGGTGAAGCTACATCGTAACACATCGGGAAAAAATAGCGAATCAGCACGCAAAGGCATCATGCGTTGAAATAACGTGTACCAGTACAGCTCGAATTATTTGCCAGCGCTATTCACAGTTGTAGTTCGTTCTGGTTGAGGAAACCCCATCGATACGATAAATGAGTAGGTCCGACAGAAGGTACAAACAGGACCCCTCTATCACAGAGACGCGTCTCGCCCAGCATACCATCGGTCTAGACCGGTGTAGACCACACGCGCGACATAAACGTTCCATGAACATCGCCCTGGGACACACACACCACAATAAGACAGCAAAAGCAGATATGTTATAAAAGGCGAGGGGGGAAGAATTTGTCACTCGTGACAAGCCAGGTGCGACCTCCTGATATCTATTTCCATTTCACTTGTTTCCCTTATACTTCGTATAGACACACACGCTCCTTGAATTTTATGCAGCTTCTAATTTTGTCTCCTTCATGCACGGACTGCATATACCCTGCGTGAGGCCATGCAAATCCCGTCGTACGCGCGATCGAACTATAAGATTAATATTAATAGTTTGACACACAGCTATACACGCATGAGGTTCGACAAAATCTGCAATCTCACAGCTGTTGTTGTGTTCGTTTGATCAACAATAGAAAGGAGTAAGGGCGACAGATACATGGAGTATATATCGAGCTAAACCCGGAAGTGTGGTAGGGGCAGAAGGGAGTTATGTTATATTATTATTATTATTATTATTATTATTATTATTATTATTATTATTTTTATTAGTATTATTATTATTATTATTATTATTATTATTATTATTATTATTATTATTATTATTATTATTATTATTATT
>JBBMHQ010060888.1:3005-15042 GCA_037834295.1 Postelsia palmaeformis
TGAGGCGCTCACGAAGGCATGAGTTGCACATTGCAGGGCCGTGGAGTCGTGCACCATTTTACTGCCAAAGGGAAGGGCTGCGGTTTCCAACGCCCAAGGATTTTCAGGAGTGATCGGAAGACACGCGAATAACAACTCTGCTGGACCCCGCTTCGTAATTTTGTCGCTGTCGAGTGCTCGGGCTGCTTTCGCGGCGCTGGCAGGCATGTACAGCAGCTCCTCAAATAATTACCAGGTATTTTCGTTGTCCAGACGCAATCCTAGCGAGGATGCTGTTTTGTTGTCGGAACACGTCGTTAGTTCGCGCTGCCAGACCGCGAAGTGGCGCTGCAACGCTGCTGTTATTTCTTGTAGCGATGGTAACGGAGGGTTGGAAACTGCAGCCGGGGTAGCAAAAACATCCGAATTTTTCCCAGAAACTAGCGGGCAGAGTTTGATCTGTACTTGCATTTGCATAAACTTGTTGGCACACGCATTCTCTGTGGGTCTGGAGAATAGTTAAAGTTAGCTCGTCGTTTTTATTTCATTTTATCGCGTGTGGAATGAACAGACATCATGCCTACACAACAGACATGACACACCTCGATGTCCTCTTGCGAGGCACGTGTGGATGGGTGCTATTAATAGTTGTGCGCAGTGCGCGATCGCCCAAAACCCAGCCTTTGCGCCGACAAGGCGAGTGCTACTTTACGACGACGTCTACAATGCAAAATAACTACAGTAGCACGTCAATCGTGTAGGTGGTGCCGGCGGCGTGTCCAACTTCCGGCGCCCTTTTGGCTTCCCGGCTTCTGCCCCGACCGGCACAAACTGCACCGCAGTCAGCAACAAGACATCACCCCTATATCTTTCCCCCGAGACCCGGTTCTAGGAGAGTTCATCCGATTGTGCCGACACGAAAGTGTTTTTGTTGTTTTTTAAACACGACAGTTTTTCATGACTGCAGACGCGAAATGTCTTTGCAGGCACGTACTCACCCGTTGTCTTGGCTCTGCCAGGTGCCAGAGGGGTTTTTGATTCAGATTCGAGTGTTGAGTCGTCATATTTATATGTAGGCTTCACCCTCCCTGTACAGCCAGCGTACACGCTCATATGAGTCTAATCCCACGCAATTTGCCCCCAAAACGTGAGTGCAGTTGTGAAGGGTTTTTTTCTCGCTGATGCGTCAAGTGCATGCATACTATCCTCGTAGTTCCCGGGCGCTTGTGAATATCAGGACCCACACTCTGAAGCGAGCAGCTGGGACAGCCAAGCAAACACCCAAGGGTCTGCATTGCACGCCGACACATTCAGGATGTTTTCGCCAACACATTTATGGTGTTGTGGGCAGATAAGACAGCACGCAAGCATTCGTATACACTCCTACACATACATGTTGTGGTGTGTCGTAAACATTTTCGGGCTAATGCGGGGTGGTGCCGATTTCGTGGTTTCTATTCAAAGCGCGTTTGGGGCTTGGCCGTAAATCTGCTGTCTTCTGTGCACGCCCTTCCAGCCTTCAATGGCGTCGATTCAATCTTTGGGCACGCCGGTGTGAACTCCGCGAAGGAACATATGAGGCTGAAGGAGTTACGCGCAAGATGTTTCCGAATCTAACGGGGTGCCTCCGACGGTTCTCCTGGTAGTGAGTGCGTATCCGATCGGAGACGGAGAGCGAGACACGGATGATTCAAAGGCAGCAGTACGAACTTTACCAAATGAGTCGGCAAGGGATACGGTGCGGAGCGCTGTCTGTAGCTTTGGTATGTAACATACGGTTGTTTGTAACCTGTTTCTAATGAAATTGGTAGTACCCAGTCGAACTCTTTATCCTCTAACAACACGGCCACCGCCCCGATTGTCATACACGCACGTGTTCTGGTCGCGGCCGGAATCGGTGGTTCCGGCGACGAACGCGACACACTTTTCAAGTTCGATGTTATTTTGTCGTTTCTGGTGCTGCCATGTGACCCTCTGAGACAGTGTCCAAATCGTTACGTCTTTCGTGCGGGTCGGAACTTACCCGACAAGGAATTTCGCTACCTTAGGACCGTTATAGTTACGGCCGCCGTTCACCGTGTATCTGTTTTTGTCCGCTTCCCCGGTTTTTAGTGCTGAAAATCCCACAAAAAGTGGTGCTTCCATTCAACCTCTGATGTTGGCACCTACCCCGGTAGATTATGGAACGGCAACGCATATCTTTGGCGCTGCATTCACAGCTGAAGACGAAACTCGAACACATGCGGAACAGCACGGTAACGTTGACGCTACCAAAGAGGTGAAAAAAGCTAATCAGCACCTGAGGAACGCATGGCAAGGCATACATATCATCGTCCCGGCACACAGTAAAAAAACGCCTCGGGAAGTGCACGGCGACGCATGTATCTGGCGCGGCGTTCCAAAAAAAGTCTTGAGGACGTACGGAACAGCACGGCAACGCATACCACTATCGTTGGCGCTGCGTTACTGCAGAAGTCAAAAAGTTATTTCGTCGCTTTCGCTTGTTTCCCCATTAAAGTCGTGTGGTTGGCAATGGTTGGCTGGGATGCGCGTCCACGTTCGAAAGTATGTCCCACATTTCACACCTCGGACAGATAATATCTCTATTCGAAGATCTAGATCCTTTGGGACAGATACATCTTTCATTTATATAATCTGCGAGTATCTTGAAGTATATACTGTTTTCTGGTCGCGATCTGTACGATCTATAGCTCTCACACAGGTTTAACGACGAGAAATGTCTCTACGAGGTTTGCGTGGGTGGCATTTATCTGTTATCTAGATATTTTGTACGTGTCTGTCAAAGTGATCTGCAGGATTTTGTTCATTTTTCACTGATGGATCTGTATGATCTGCGGGATGTAGACCATATTTCCTTGATGGATATGTTGGATCTGCAGGATCTAGATAATATTGGATATTTATGATCTCCGGGATCTAGATAATGTTTCATTGACGGCATCTTTGTGACCTAGATATTTCATACGTCTGCGTGGGTGGGATCTGTATTATACACACATTTGATGGATGGGATCTTCATCTACAGTAGATATTTCACACACATTCGGGATCTGTATGTTCCACATACACACATTTGATAGATAGGATCTTCATCTACAGTAGACATTTCACACGCATTTTTTGCCTGGGTTGAGTCTGCACGATATAGATCTCTCGTGCATATTTACATCGGTGCGACCTGTACGAACTGGAGGATGTGCTATGTTCTCACGGGTGATGGTCACACACGTAAACCTCGTAAACGTAATCATAGGTTCAAAAACACCGCCGTATAATCGGAACTTGAACTGCTCGTGTTCTATACGAGTTAGGAGCTACATTTACGCACATGGCAGCCCGAGTTGGTTGCGCAGCAAGTTCCAATGTACGCACTCCCTAGCTTCGCGAGCACACCATCACACGTACTGCAGAACATTCTGTTTCACGCAGAGATTGTTGCGATCTGCGTTCGCGAGCACACCATCACACGTACTGTAGAACATTCTGTTTCACGCAGAGATTGTTGCGATCTGCGGGATCTACTGTAGGTCTTGTTTACTGGGTGGGATCTGTACGTCGTAGCTCCTACACTCACGTTTGCCTGGGTGGGATCTGTTTGATATAGATATCTCGCACATGTTTGCCAGGGCGGGATCTGTATGATCGGTCTGCGGGATCTGGGATTCCACTGGTGGATATGAATGATCTAGATATTTACCCGCATGTTTGTCTTGGTGGGATCTGTGTAGTCTAGACCATTCGCACTTGTTTGACTGGGTGGAATCTATATGATCTGTAATCTGCACGTTTTTTCGGGCGGTTTTTTGTGTTTTGCCCGATCTGCGCATGTTTCGCGAATTAGGATGTGTACAATTTAGATATTTTGCGCAACTATTATTCGGCTCCAAAAGATTCGTAGATGATCTAGATTATGACTTGTCGACATGTGAAACATTTTCATTCTTATATCGATCTCAGGGAGTTTTCCGACGTGTCCTTCCCCGCGCTTCGTCGTGTTTTTCCGTTATCAAGTAAGGTTCCAAAGTCCCTGTTTTGGGTTTCGACGCCGTGTTACCTCCGCATTTTTTTACAGTTTTGTGTGGGAACCCAGTGGGAGCAATTGCTCCCCCCACATCTTATTGCAGTTTTACGAAAACGAGGTGGAAGCAAAATGTTCCCCCTTCCCCGTCATTTGTTCATTGATTCGTGGAAACCCATAGTGAGAACGGTTACCTCATCACCCCAGCGGGCACCCCCACTTATTTTTGTTACTGTTTTGGGTTGTACCACAACTATCCTCGTCTTGGTTTTCTGTACGGTTCCATGGGAACCCGGATAGGAGCTATTATCTATTATAGTATTTATAGTGTCCCTCCTCAGTTTTTGCACAGGTCGTGGAAACCCAAGGGGTTGTACTGAATATATATATATATATATATATAATATATCCCCCCGTCCCCGACGTGCTCTGTCCCGGCATTGTAGGGATGCGAGAGTCTATGGTCATACGACTACGGCCATGCATAACAACAAATGAATACGCCCCCCCTCCTCCCTCTCCTCCCTCCCACTTTTCTACAGTTAGGAAAAAAAAAACATCTGGGGTTGCTTCTTCTGGCAGCTTTTTGGAAACCCGGGGTGGGAGGAATCCTCCCTTTTCTTGTATAGTGTGGTCGAAGCCCCCTTTTGCTCTCGTTAAAAAAATGTAAAGTTTTTGCGGAAACCCGGGCAAATATGAACTATATCCTCGGCCAAAGTGGAGGCGTATTTTGGAAACCCGGGTTGAAACTATATGCCCCTCTTGTTTTATGTACAATTTGTGGAAAGCCGGGGTGGGAAAAAAACTCCCCCCGGCTGTTTGAGAGACTGGGAGGAGCCCCACCGCACCCGTCCCCCTTGTTTTCGTACAAATCCGTGTAAGCCCGGGGCGGCATATTTCGGAAAACCGGGGCAGAACCTCCAAGATATTCCCCCCTTTGTCTCGTACAGTTTTGTGGAAACCCGGGGCGGTATATTTTTGAATAGCGGAGGTGGGAAAAAAACGCCTCCCCTTATTTGTCCAGTTTCATGGTAATCGGGGGCGGCAAATTTTTTTATACAGGTTGTGGGAGAAACACACTCGCCTGAAGTCGCGAGCTGCATTTTTTTGGAAACCCGGGATGGGTGAAAAAAGACCTCACGTTTTCGTCCCCGGGTTCGATTTTATGAAAAGCGGGGGCTGTTTTTTTTTGGATACCGGATGTGGGAGACTAAAACGCCTCCACTTGTGTCTTCCATTTTGGTAAATCGCGGGATGCGTAGTTTTGGGAACCCGGGGTGGGAGAAACCCCCCCAACTTTTTTCGCAATATCTGCGTGGTGGGTGAAAACCCGACATGCTCCGTCCCGGCATTGTAGGTACACCCCCCCCCCCCCTTTTTTCGTTCAGTTTCGTGAAAACCCGAAGCGGCTTGTGTTTTCGCGGTTTCGTAGAAACTTGGGAAGAGTTGCTCCTGCCAATTAGTGTTTTGTTTTGTAGAAATCTGCCTTCACTAGATATCAGCAACTTTGAAGTCCGATGCCAGGGTTCGGGGGATCCCGAGGTTCGAACCATTTTTTTACTTCGAAGAAAAAACTTTGTTTTCATGTGAAACCCGGACGGACTATAAAACCGGTTCACCTGGCAACAGCATGGTGCAGTTCTTGACATCTTCAACGTCAAGCGATAATATTTTGGTAGGCGTGCGCGTTTCCCGTTTCCCCCTTTCAAACGTGATATCGTTGTGTCTTGCTCGACGACATCATACCGCCACTCGAGGCAGCACTGAGACGTTTCCTGCGTGCTCTACATACTATGTACGTCAATAATGATGTGTTGGGCCTCTTTGCACTGGGCGAAACACCCCCCTCCAAGTTGTCTTCTGACGTCAGATATGTCAGGTGCAGGCATGCTGTTGCCATCATGCGTACATCATACACCCCCCACCTCCCCATCGTCACTCCCTGGTTGGAAAACCGCGGTCATAGTAATCTTTGTTGTCTAGTTCAATGTTTGTCCAATTCTTGATGTTTTCAACCTCTCGCTCCTCCTCCTACGTTTTCTCCGTCCTCCCTCCCTCAATACGTCCCGCTCTCGTGCGTATTCCTTTTTCCTACCTGCCTTCTTCGCCTCCTCCCCATCTCTTCCGTCTCCTCTCTCCCTCCTCCCGCCCCTCCTCCTACATCCCACCTTCCCGACTCTCCCGCTGTCTTCGGTCAGACCTGCACCGGCGAGAGCCAGACACGTTCAAGCCTCTCCACGTGGTGTCCATGACCATCCGAGACTCCGCCGAAGATTCCGCAGCAGCCGCCGGACACGTGCTTGAATTGTGCAAAATGGTAAATAAATCGGGAGAGTGGCCGACGCTGATGATGTTGTCGTCGTTGTTGTCAGTGTGGTGGTGGTGGTGGTGGTGCCACTCTCCTGCAGGGGGCCTCTTGATGAGGCTTCCGCTGAGGGTATGGTCTCCGGAAGTATTTGAGTACTGCCCCGCTTCTTTCGCGGGGGTGGCGGTAAGGACTGTAATTGCTGTTGAGAGAGTGGGGTGTAGTCAGGGTGGTAGGGTCGTGATGAGCGCAGGAAGTGGGAGTCCTGAACACGAAAAGCAAACAAGAATCCACGCTCCTATTTTAATAACAGAACACCAAAGAAAAACCCAACACAAAAAGCACAAAGCGCAGCAGCAGTGTACCGTGTGGGACCTGTCTGTGGAAGATGTGAGTGATACACGCTAGAGGGCCGTAAACAATATACCGACCGCAGGATTCTTGCTCGTCGAACACCGCTACGCATACGATAATGTAGCGGTGCAGCGGTCCCGGTGTTACTATCTCTCTTGTGTATCGCGATCGCATGTTTTCTAGAGGAAGAGAGTTTCCGATACTCTACACCTCTCGAGCGAGGTGAACCGCGGATTTCCTTGTCGAATTCTAAAGCCGCCGTCCGTGAGAGCCGAGAACACACCGAAAACGAATGACGTCGAGAAACTATCAGGTACGTTGGTTTCGGGGACAAACAGCTTGGATTGGAGTGGATTCATATTTACACTGAGGGTAAAAAGGGATCAAACTACCATACGCTGCCCTTCCGACGATCGCGCAGTATTCCCCCCCTCTACCCGTGGCACTTCGATTTGAGGTGATGGCGACCGCCCGACGGACGCATGCACCCTGATCGACGAAAAAGATGTGTCATTCACTCCCGCCACATACTTTTTCTTGGTCATCGAATATGCCAGGAGACCGCGGTTTGACCCCTTCACCGACCGCCCCGCTCCACTAAAACTGGTACATTCAAGCGGGAAAAGTTCACGCGCTCCAAAAAAAAGTATTTTGTGTTCCATATTTGATGCTGCTTAGTTCAATTCACTCCGGGATTTGGTCGTGGAAGGTCACGTATCAAATTACCTCAGGGTTTCGTGCTTCACGTTGTACGTGAAATAGCGGCTAAGTGGTGTTCCAGTTGCCTCGCGGGAATTTTAGTAAGTGGGTTTTTTAGATATCTCCGGACCCCCACCTCTTGGATCCTGCCGGCTGTACTACTTGCAAAGATATATATATTTGTGCCCTATGCGCCCAGACGTGGCTGTGTTGTACTCGTATTTCTATCATATCTGAATCCTTACCGGTGACCCTGCCGTCCTTATTTGGTTTTCTCGCAGTCGTTGAAAGTATTGGTCCTTCGACTTATCTAGAGGAGAAACGTGAGTGTACAACATATAAATCGCGTGGAATTCTCACTGCGCAAGTCCCTCGCAATACCCTTCGGGCTCGTTTTTTTCGCCGCCTATCTCTGCAGCACCACAAGAAATGACAAATTGTCCTGTGCGCTCAGAGGTGTTGCACGTGTATCTTTTTTTTCTCGATGGCCCCTCTGTCTTCGTTCTTTTATTTCCCCGCAGCAACTGAACAATTTAATTGTTCGAAATAATTAGCCCGATATAATATGACAGAACTCGCGGTTGATTCTCCCCTTGCACTGACTTCCCGCACAACTCTTTCCGGTATTTTGTTTCCCGGGGACGTGTACGAGTATCTCTTCGGCACGACAATGAGCGGTATCGTTTTTTCCTGCGCGCATACATCTGGACCTTTCTCGATTGCCCCTTTTGTCCAAGCTATTGTGATTTGCTCGCGGTCGTGAAGAATTTGGGTTCCTCGAAATAATTAGCCCGAACTGAACTCCCTGCGCACTCACTTCCCCCGTAATATCCGTTCGTTTTTTTTTTTTGCCCCGCCCATCGCCACGACACCACAATGAACAGCGGCCTGCCCTGTGCGCTCAGAATATGTGTATTTTTCGAATGTCCTTGCGTCTCCGTTTATTCGAGTTTCGCGCAGCCGTTCAAGAATTGGTCCTTGAAATAGTTGTCCCGAGATACGGACACAAACTCGCTGAAAAATTGATCAAGCACTCACTCCCCCCACAACGTATTGCTTTGAGATGTCTGCGTTTCACATAATAGATAGTAATAATTCGTAGTTTCCCTGTCGTCCGTTTTTTTATTTGCCCGCAGCATTTGAAGAATTTGACTCCTTGAAATGATTATCCCGAACCAAGGATACGACAAAACTTGCGGGGAAACATTCCTCCTGCGGATTCGCTTCCCCCACGACATATTCATGCCTAGTATCGTGATAAGCGAATCTTTCTCGACGGCCCCTTCGTCCAAGTTTCTTCGGTTTTCCCGCAACCGTTGTAGAATTTGTTTTCTCGAAGTGATTAGCCCGATATAAAGATACGAAAAAGCTCACGGGGAAATTCCACGTAGACTCACTTCCCCCACAACATTTTACTCGGAGAATGTGCCCTTTATATTTGATTTTTCTGAATTGCCCTCCCGTCGCCGTTTCTTTGATTTTCCCCCAACCGTTCAAGAAAGTATTCCCTCGAAATATTTAGCCCGAGATCATTTGTAGTCAATTAGTCAAAATTCGCGGGGAAATGCCCCAAGCATTCATTCCCCCCACAACATGTTCCTCAGAGATATTTGCGTTTCACTTATTTTTTTCTCGTTTGCCCTACTCGTTTCGTCCCCCTTCTCTGGTTTGCCCGCACCCGATGAAAATACTGTCCCTCGGAGTGGTACTAAATATTCGACAAAAAATGCGCGGAATTTTTCCCGCGCACTTCTTCGCCCCTCAGCGTAATTATGCCTGATAAATTTTACCTGAGCCTTCCTCAATGACCCTTTCGTCGCTGTTTTTTTTATTCGCTCGCGGCCGTTGAGGAGTTTCGTGCCTCGAGATGAAGAATGGCAGGACTCGCGTGGAATTTTCCCCGCGCACTCACTTCCTCCACAATTCCTGTTGGCGTTTCAATGACGGCGTGGCCCCCGTTTTTCCATTTGCCTTCAGCAATTGAAGAATTTGGTCCCTCTGGTCACCCGAGATAAACGTCCAAGATAAGCCGTGGGGAGTTTCGTCTGCCCACTCACCTCCCCTAACTTATGTTCGGCTTTTGTTTTGAACGACTCCTCTGCGGCACCACTATGAACGGCGTCTGGGCCTGTGTGCTCAGAGATGTCTGGTCATAACTGAATATTTCCTCGATGATCCCTTCGTCGCCGCTTCTTTTATTTGCCCGCAGCAGTTGAAGAATTGAACTACTGACAATAGTTAGCCCGAGATGAAGATATGAAAGAATCCGCGGGAGATTTCCCCGCACAATCACTTCCCCCACAAAGCGCTTGCGGCCTTTTTTGTTTTCAGGGACGCTCATCTGTCCGGCACCGCAATAGGCGGTGTGTTGCTCTCTGCGCTCAGTGGTATCTACGTTTCATTTCTGAATGATTGCCCTTTCGCTCCTGTTTATTTGATTCGCCCGCAGTCGTTGAATAAGTTGACCCCTCATTATAATTGGCTCGAGATAGATGGAGGTCACACAGGCACTTTCCTGACAACATCCGTCCGGCTTGTTTGTTCTGGCGATACCTCTCTCTGTGGCACCACAATGAACGCCATCTTGCCCTGGGCGCCAAGAGGTGTTCGCGTCTCATATTTGAATCTCCCTGTGGCCGTTTCGCGCTTGTTCCTTTTATTTTCCCGCAGCCGTTAAAGAATTTTCAAATTATTTGGTTCCTCGAAGTAACTTGCGAGATAAAAAAGATACGGCACAACTCGCGGGAAATGTCTTGGATAATCCCCCCGAAACATCCGATGGATTTTTGTTTTCGGCAATGCAGTATCTGTTCTCTCTCTGTACACGCTCGAGGAGGGCTACGAACGGTCAAATTTTTACGTCGGTCCGCAAGTAGGCTACCCGTACTGCTGTGCGTACGCCTCGTTCTTTTTGATTTTGTATTTTGATTTCAGTTATTA
The DNA here is from genome assembly GCA_037834295.1 of Postelsia palmaeformis. Classification (NCBI taxonomy): domain Eukaryota; class Phaeophyceae; order Laminariales; family Laminariaceae; genus Postelsia; species Postelsia palmaeformis. The sequence continues at coordinate 13,322 of JBBMHQ010060888.1, forward strand.
CTTGAGCTTTAATCTACAGCAATACTGCTTCTGTAGTGCTTTCTACAATTATACATCCAGCGCATTTTTCTAATAAGGCCACGACTATTACATCAAATAGATTGTTTAACACAACTCGTGGATCGCAGATCTAAGCTTTGAACTTCTTCCGTTCCATAAATTTCATTCTTGTAACATGTGGCGAAGTTTTATATCGAACCGTAACAACGTTGTTTATTGTTACTTCCACGAAAAATGCATGACGGTGATGTTTTTTTACGGCTGAAGACCTACCCTAGTATTTTGCTACCAGTATATTACTCCGCACTTCTTACTGGAAGCCGTACCCTGTTTTATTTTGCGTCGGGTGATCACTTGATAGATTTGACTTTTCTCCCATAATTTACCAATAATGTTCCACTTTATTTCACTCATCTTTCATTCATATTTATATTCTGTTTTTCCTGTGTACACGCTATAAATAGTTTTTCTTCCAGTTATCCCTTTTTTTGTTTGGCATCTTCGACCAGATCACCTAAGAACGTCATGAAAAATATTTCACTACGTTTTCCCGCATGAAATTTAAATCGAAATGGTTATATCCTCGATACCTGGTATACGAAGTCTGTACTCCAGTGTTCCTTACTCCTCGCTTTCTCGCCCCCCCCCCTCTTCCGCCTTGTTTTTTGCCTTCCCGTCGCTCTCGTCGCTTGTTTTTTTTACCCTGACATGTGTGGGTTCCATGACCATCTACTCCTACCACTACTACACGATCGAATGGATGTGCTCTGCAAACGCGCACAAACAAACGTCGAACAACAACACGATGGTTACGCACCTTCTACGCTACTACTCTTTTTATTGGTGGTGTTGATGTTAACGTCAACAGCTGGACGAGTGCGAAGAACTGGACACCGATGCTTCAAAATTGCTCAACGAGTTCCGAATCCGGAGCAAGCGAACCGTGTTGCACCAAGTGTGTCATATATAATTTTCACGACATTTTTATGATACGTCGATGGTTGATTGACATCGCCTGTCGTGTTGTTGTAGGAAGATCGATGATGATGGATGATGTGTAGGTCGGGGGGGGGGGGATCATCAACGATGACTCGGCAAGCCACAAACGGACAAAAAAACTAGAATGTAAGAACGAAGAGCCACATGTTTTTCTGTAACGCCTCCGCGCAGAAGCAGCAGCTGTAACGCCTCCGCGCAGAAGCAGCAGCTGTAACGCCTCGGGGCAGAAGCAGCAGCAGCTACCTTTACTACTGTTGGTGGTGGTAACACTTCGTGTAGTTTTTATTAGCAGAGTAGCTAGCCATATAGTATGCTCGCGTCCTAATTTCGTTTGTTGTGCCCACCTCATCAAACTTTGTACATACATGCATTCATATCCCATCAACACGTACGCGTATGTACCTACCGGTATGTCGTTCGTTTGTGGTGGTATGTATGAAGCTATACCGGTATAGTAGTAGCAGTTCCGTCGGGAAGGACACGACATACAGACATTTGTCGGCCATGTGCCAGTCGATGGTGATCGTGGCGGGCCTGACGGTGGTAGTGGCGGTGGTGCTGTTTTCGTCCTCTTTTCGGTAGAGAAGAACAAACGAGGGGGGCCTGTGTCCGTGCGTGGGCATGGCGGGTGTTATAGTAGTAAGCGACTTGTTTCTTGTCGTCGTGGGGGCATTCCTACCCGCTGAGTCAAAACTATTACTACTGTTATTAATAATAAGACT
>JBBMHQ010060899.1:0-15032 GCA_037834295.1 Postelsia palmaeformis
AGTAGTAGTAGTAGTAGTAGTAGTAGCAGTAGTAGTAGTAGTAGTAGTAGTAGTAGTAGTAGTAGTAGAAGTAGTAGAATTAGTAGCAGCGGCAGCAGCAGCAGTAGTGGTAAAAGTAGTAGTAGTAGTTGTAGTAGTAGTTGTAGTAGTAGTAGCAGTAGTAGTAGTAGGAGTAGTAGTAGTGGTAGTAGTAGCAGTAGTAGTCGTAGTAGTAGTTGTAGTAGTAGTAGTAGTAGTAGCAGTAGTAGTAGTAGTAGTAGTAGTAGTAGTAGTAGTAGTAGTAGTAGTAGTAGCAGTAGTAGTAGAAGTAGGAGTAGTAGCAGTAGTATTACGGGGGACTATAGTTAATTGGACCAAATATTGTTAGTAAAAAATTGTGAATATATAGGTTTTTGTATGGATCGTGGGTCCTATTAACTATATTCCTCCGTAATAGTAGTAGTGGGATTAGTAGCAGTAGTAGTCGTAGTAGTAGTAGTAGTTGTAGTAGTCGTAGTAGTAATAGTAGTAGTAGTAGCAGTCGTAGTAGTAGCAGTAGTAGTCGTAGTAGTAGTAGTAGTAGTAGTAGTGATAGTAGTAGTAGTAGTAGTAGTAGGAGTAGTAGTAGCAGTAGTAGTAGTAGTAGAAGTAGTAGAATTAGTAGCAGCGGCAGCAGCAGCAGGAGTAGTAGGAGTAGTAGTAGTAGTAGTTGTAGTAGTAGTAGTAGTAGTAGTAGTAGTAGTAGTAGCAGCAGCAGCAGTAGTAGTAGTAGTAGTAGTAGTAGTAGTAGTAGTAGTAGTAGTAGTATTAGGAGTAGTAGTAGTAGTAGTAGTAGTAGTAGTAGTAGTAGTAGTAGTGGTAGGAGTAGCAGTAGTAGTCGTCGTAGTAGTTGTAGTAGTAGTTGTAGTAGTAGTAGTAGTAGTAGTAGTAGTTGTAGTAGTAGTTGTAGTAGTAGTAGTAGTATTAATAGTAGTTGTAGTTGTAGTAGTAGTAGTAGTAGTAGTAGTAGTAGTAGTAGTAGTAGTAGTAGTAGGAGTGTGATGTCACCAGCTAGGCTTGTGAATCGGAATCGACTCAATCAATGAAAAGGAGAGATTTTGGTCGAATAAGAAATCGTTGAATCGGGATCGATTCACCCAAATAAACGGCTCAAAACAAATCCGAATTAAGTCGCAATCGGAATCGGAACCGGAAATCCGGACGATGTTGTTCACGATCAAAGCATCGGGTGAAGAAACAGTCTCGACTTTATCGACAAAGGCAAGATTCGCTCATGGTGCTCGCCAAGTCAGGATTCACTCACTTACACACGGTGTTCGCCGATATTCATTGGATGTCGTCCGCGCCGAAAATTTGCGTGTGGTATAAACCGGGAAACACAGGCAACCCACAGTTTAGGCTATGCCACGTGTCAAAAGGGGGCGTGCTTCGAACCCTGACCTGTCTGTCCTCAAGTTTCACCACCTCAACATCGGCAGCGCCTGGGCTTCTGGCGAGATTTCCCCCGCCAGGTGAGGCAACCCGAACATTGCGAGGATCTTCTGCGAAGGTAATGGCAGGGGTAGAAGAAGGAGATGCCTGCAAGTGCCTGCGCAGCGACGCCTCTTCTCTTTGCCGCAAGATTCGGTCGACTTCAGCCCCTCTCCTCGCTGCCTCTTCGATCGAAATCCCAAGTTTCCCGGCGGCCGAAGCTGCTTGAAGCGCTGCTTGGTGACACCTGGGAACGAGAGGGATAGAGGTATGCACCCCGTATCAAGTAAGAGTTTGTGGCGCACAGAGTCGCGGTAAACGACCGCTGTTGACACGGCCGATGAACAAATCCCAATCCCAAACAGTACATCGTCCGTGGCGTATATCGAGCGAAGACTCAATTGTGAGCGCTGGTTCGAATATAAGAGTGAGTTCAAGAACAACAACAACAACAACAACAACAACAACGACAGCATCATCAGCATCAAGAAGAACAACAACAACAACAACAACAACAACAACAACAACAACAACGATATGTTTTCGTTTGGGATTGCAGCGCCGATCTGCAGCGACACTCAGCTCCGAAGGGGGAGCCGCGATGAGGTAAATATGTGCAATTGTGAGGCCAACCCCAAACCTTTTATAGATTTTCCCGCATGAACGCTGGCTGACTTCCTAAAAGGATGTTTTGGGGCCTAACCGGGTGTGTGGACGTTCCCACTGGTTCCCGTCCCTACCAACTCATCCCCCCGTAGGGATGGCATTTTTCTGGCTCGGTATATTTGGACCGGTTGAGCTTATGAAATACCACGCTGTCCCATATTTTTAGGGCACCTTGCTCGAAATATTGGTGGCTCATCACACGGTTGAGGTATACTGTTTTTAGGTTCATTACTTTCTGACCTGCTGAGGTCCTCGCTCGAGTGCCCCTCTCTCACGAAAGCGAAGGACAGTTCGGTTTGATTGTTAGTGGTTCATCCCGCGGTAGCGGTATACCGTTTTTTGTCACAATGTTTTCCGCCTGGTTGAGCTCCTCAAGGACCACTCTGTCCCGGAGTATATAAAATAGTTTCGTTCAAATAATGCTGTAACACCGGGTCTCGTACCATGAAACAGGGTGGCACACAGCAACCCGCTAGTACGATACTCTCGCTACAGCATGCAGTACACTCGTTTCAGGACGACTGTTGTTGATCACGGAAACCTTGATCGGGTTTCGAAGGGACTCAACCTCCCTCTTCGGAGGTCACGTAGTTCAGGGCGTGACATATTGAGATCGTCATGTAAGGACAGGCACGACATGCACATTCTATGAAAGATAAAGTAAGGCGCCACCCCTGTATGTCGTGTTATTGCTCCAATACTCATGGTCGAAACCATGTCGATTTCCGACGAAACACGCGTTGTGGCCGTTTCAGAAAAGCAGCGCATATTGGCCGCGGTACGTGGACGTTGGTCGACCGGAGCCTAAACCTCAGCACTTGCAGCATGCGCCCAGATGGTGCATTAGCCAGCCTAAAACCTCAGTCTCGTATTGCGGACAAACCCCTCAAATTACCACAACGGGGCTGTGGCGCTGAAAGTTTTTTGTTCTCCAGCCGCAATACCTCACACCTTGGACGCACGAAGCGATTTCCACCGTATTTCCCAGACTATGTAAAGCGAAATATATCCACGATCGTGTATGATCTACGCGAACTAGTGTCGCCGGGTGTGGACCGGACAAGCTGTGCGATGCAGCACACGCTTCCTTAGTTTTCTGTCTCTTCTTGATGCATACTATGCACAGTCTCTCACAGCACCAGAGGATAAAACCAGATTATTTAGATCGTATACTTTGAAGTATAAGAGAATGCTTCAACGTACCATCTTAACAAACATCACTATTACTATCCGGAAACAGCGCACTCGTCCTCACGTGGGTCCTAGCTTAAGCAGAAGCCTCGACCGTCTCAGACAGGCCAAGGCGAGAGCTGGGAACATGTTGGGGTTGGTACCCTTATCATCTCCACTACTCCCTCCTCCGATTTCCTCGCCGCTCTTGTCGTTACCCGCTGATTTCCCCTTAGCCTTCGCCGATACCCCCTTCCCCTGCCCCCCCGCCTTCTCCTTCGGATCAACGCTTCTGGGGATTGAGCCACCACCGTCGGCGTTTTGGGGCGGCGGCGTTTGCTGCGTCGGCACAGGGCGCGGCGGGCCCAGGCACAACCTCGCCACCAGCTCGGAAAGTGCGATCGGGGCGGCCGCGTGCGCCGCGAGACCGTGTGATTCCATCGTTTCCGCCAAATCCAGCAGGTGGTGAAAAAAAAGCGGTGCCTTTTGCGGAATTGTAGGTGTAGTGTGAAACGGGCGAGGGCGATTGGCGGGGGTGGGGTTTGAAGGGAATGGTGGTTTCGGAAATGGCAGATGTTGCTTGAAGGGAGCATCGTAGCGAGACAATCTGCTTCTCGCAGTGAACGACATACGGGCGGTCCACTGTTGGCTTGTTCTACGCCGGAAGGGTATGTTTTGCGGCAATCCCACGGCATTCGATGGTGCATGTACCGTACGTATGTCACTATTCCACTGGGCGATAAGATAACCCACACCCTCGGATGATTTTTCAAGGCTGGGTTTCTCGATAATGGGAAAGGGGTAATACGACCAGCGATGCGTCCATGCAGCCTTCCCGACAAAATATTTTTATGAAACCACCATTTTCGTCATGTACCCCCCCCCCTACATGTCTTTGGGAAACCGGGTCTGCTATTCGGCCCAGGGGATATGTTATCCCACCTGTCGAGCTGTATCACGCCCGATAGACAACATTGAGGAAGTTTTGTTTGCGCAACCCGGCCTGAATTTGCTGCGTTCGCTGCCTTACTCTCGAAGAAACTCTGAACCCGAGTAGCAGCGGTACACTCTTGCCGCGTCGTCGCCAGTATAATGGGGAAACACAGAAAATAGTAGGACCAAGTATGTATGATATTCTGGAGCATATAGTAAGTGGTTTGTGTACATAGCCGTGGTCCACCGGAACAGAACAATTCAGTATTGTTGATGATCAAGTGAAACCTGCAGTGGAACATACAGAGTATGGGTGGTACCCATAGGGTTTTACTCCAATCATGGCCACCTCGACCACCACTGCCACCACCACCACTATTTCTCCTATCAATAGTTATCGTGAACCCTCTCCTCATCATCACGCCACTGTCATCGCCCCTGCGCCAGTGTGTGGCGCTGTGGAAAAGAAGAGTGGAGTGTTCGAACATACCCAAGGGGAAACTACATAGGCGATAGAAGACAACCGCAGGTGATTGCATGCGAATCACGAAGCAAAACTTTGCTGGAGTTGGTGGCATGATAACCACTGCACGAACAACAATCGGAAAACCGAGCCTGTCACGAAAAGCAAAACAGTGAGGTCGATCAACTACCAGGGAAGGCCAGGGGACGTAGCACATATGACCACGGCTTGGTACCCAGAAGGTAACACGATGGAAAACTCTCCCACGCGTTGAACCGGAAGGCTAAAGGCACTGACCGAGTCCTACACACCATGGGATGCGCTACTGTCCAATGGCGTAAACGGTACGCAGGCGTGGTACAGCAGGGGTGGAGACGTTCGGTCGATGTTGTTTCCGACAGACCGGATTCCTCGACCGGGAAGCTTCTACCACGCTGGACGGAAACGTAAGGGGCGTTTCGGCTTGAACATTGAAACTACACAGTCCTCACTCTCCTCCCGCAGCGGCACCCGATACCGCTCAAGTTCACTCGCCGTAGATGTATACCAAGCCAGAGGACTGTTTCTTCGGATCAAGTTCTTTGTTCTTTCTTTCGAGCCATGCACGTCTCTGACCCAGAGAATAAAGTCCTGTAGGGGGTCTAGTATGACTATCTGACGAAGGTTGTTTTCGGTCAACTGTTGGCGGGAAGAAAGAGCGAAAACCTCTCAAAATAAAAGCTGAGTCCCAGAACCAAGTTGCTTTATGCAGCGCTATATCACCGTAAGCTTTGATCCACGGGGACGTGCTCCGAACCTTGCTCAGAGTGGCCGGTCCGATCACGAACGCCTCTCTCCCCGGAGGAGGGTATGCCATCCACCGGTACAAGTCGTTCCCGTACTCTACGTCTGGCCTCCAGTACGCCCAATCCCGCAAGTGGAGCTGCCGCGAAGGACAGGCAGTGGCGGCTACACTCGCCAGCAAAAGCGCATTTTCGCGGGGGCACAGCGCAGATCACCCGGGGAAGAATCGAAAACGTGGGTCAACATTCGGCGTCCATCATTTGTTTGGCGATTTTTGTTTCCGTGCAACACGCATACTAACGCACCACGTCGGACAAAGCTTCAAAGCTGTTACATTTGCTTCAGAATGAGGCCGGTTGTAAAGGGAGGCACGACAGGTCTACGGCGGCATATCTTCCAGCATTTTCTACAGCCTAGGTTAAGGTTGTGTGTATTCCCTTGGGTTGGGGGAAACTCGACTCGGACCTTCGTTTCAGGGGGAATGTTAAGGTAGATGGCGGTGGACACATGTACCGCCAAAATGCGTGGTCGTGCAGGTCGTCATCGACGGGGAAAACAAACGTTAAGCTCCCAAAAGCCTATGAAGGCAAAACACAAAACATCAGGTCACCGAAGCATAGGGCACAATAATTAGGTGAGAGTCTCTGACATTTTTGTTTTCAACAGACACGAAGCGTCGTTGATGCGAAAGCTTACTCTTCGATGGTTTCAGTCGACTACGGAACAGGAGCTATACAACGGACACACTCGCCGGGTTTCAGAACATCATTGATCGGGTCGGCTCGAGACAGGTCATGAGATTTTCGAAAGCTCAATGGTCTGGGCAGTTACGGGTCAGGTAGCACTAGCCGAGCCAGTTGACCATGACCTGGCCTGACCAGACCGACCCGACCCGTGACAGTCCCTGGCGAACATCAAGACCTCAAGCGCAAGCTCCCGAAATATCGGTGTGGCAGTCACCTTCGTTTCGCGGGGTGTTACACCAGTCGTCGAAGAGAAGTGTTCCTCGATCCGCACCTCCGGGCACGGCCTCATGATACGCGCGATACCGATGACCCCACCACATTGTTTCCATCACCATGCCGGCGATTCTGCCCACAAAATAGTATGCCTAAGCTCAGCAAAATCGGCGTCGGGTGGCGAGGGGCGTACAGGGGGAGCAACTTGGATTCGACAACCTGCGACGTCCGCCGGTTTCACGAAGACTGAGCCGCCACCTGAATTTTATTGTCATCGTGGCTTGGTCTTTCCTCACTCGCTCAAATCAGCCGCCGTAGCACAATACGATTATGTCGCTGGACCTATCGTTGTCGTCCGGTACCGACCTCAAAGCAAACCGTCACCCCTGCACCGTGGCCCAATCCCTAGACGTGCATGTGGAGCCCTCTAGACGTTTGAAAAGGCAGCTACGCCCGTTTTCCTCCATAAATTTCATCACGGCTTCTACATAGACGGGTGCTACTACCGCGATACAGGAGACAATTCTTTCGGCAAACATGTCCGCCTCGCGGGGGCTACTCAACTACGTGAAAATCTACCCCAAACATTTTTGGAAAAGACCTTGCGTGCTTCATTCACAACACGTCTTGTTTGTACACCTCGGCCGCACGATTGTTTGTTCCTTCTTATTTTGGTATCGCTATTTTTTTTAATTATTTGTTCTTCCTTGCAATTTGATATATTCGTATTTCGTATACCTATCCCTCGTGAAGGAGTCCTGGCTCAGATCCAATGTCACAGAGCAGGCTCTCCTCCTGCCCCTCTCCCCACTACGCTTCTTGCATTTGATTTTTTCGTGAGAGGCCTTTAGGCCAATTTGTCTTTTGCTGGCTCGCGTCGAATGTTGCTTCATACATACTATTTCCGCACTTGTTTTAGACGAGGAACGAGAGAGAGGAAAACTCCTCGTGTGTCTGTGGAACTACCTAGACGAAAGGTACCCGAAGATACCTTGTACATTTCGTGGGGACGAAGCGAAGGTTGGTCTTCAAACATACGCGCAAACAGCCCCCAACCAAATATTCCCCAACGCCCCTCCCTCCCCGTATGTGAGAACGCCCCAGCCTCGGGTGTTCCTAGGGAGGGCCTTCAGCGAAGACACTCTTTGAAGGTTCATCAGACAGACGCACGATTGCAATATGTGTATGTTTCTCATCCTTCAAACCCAAAAGGCATGGCTGTGAAACGTCAATGCAGCCGAACATCAGGCTTGCATTATTGGCGATGAAAAACCCCCCAAACCCCGCTGCGAATTGCGAAAAACGTGGCCGACCTGCAGGAGTAACTGGAGACGTTCCTCGAACACCGAGCAGCCCCCCCGGGCCAGCATGGCCAGGATGCGCACAGCCACTTCGAGATGGCTCATGTTGAGAGTTTCCGGAACGCCGTGTTTGTCGATCTCTGCTGCCGTAGATGATGGTGCCTGCGGCAGACGACAGCACAGCAGTGGTTATTGGTGCCGTGGGCCACGGGGCGATCTTTCGGCGGGTTGCCTCCTAGAGGTAGCTCCGCGCGTCAGGGGAGAAAGACTCGCACCGGAAACATGGTCACCTCAAAAACGGTTTCGTTCGCACAACCCTGCAGCAGTGTTTCGGGAGGCCATCGTAGATGAGGCCATATAGTGTTAGCGGAAATATTCAAATCTAAAGTTTGTTATGTGTACGGTAGGTAGATCCACCAGTGATAAGTATCTCCCTAACCCGGGGTTGCTCGGTTCAGGAGCTCAACCGACCAGAAAGACGCAATAAAAAGCGCGTTTCTACGAAAGGGTTAGGTCATGTTGTCTTATCTGTCACTAGAACGTACGGTCGTTTCCTAACGGTCATTCTTTTCGGAGAGCGTTTATTCCATAGATTCGACATTTGTTCGCGCATTTTTTTAATCTTCCATGTTTCCCAGATTATTTCCAGATACGTGAATTTTAGCGAACTTGATTTTTTCGCTTCTGGAGAATTTCACGAATAGTGACAAAATGTCTCAGTATATTGACACATATCTCAAGTTCTTTCTGAACCTTGGTAATTACGGAAAAATCGCTCTCCGATAAGAATATGCCTGAGATGGGGAAGTGTCTTTCAACACGCCCTACCTCCTTAGAATACTTATTTTCATGTATTTACAATGGTGTTGGTGATGCGCCTCAACCATTTCGGGAGTGAAATGTCGCTTCGGGGACAAACAAGTCGAAATCCCCAAACCGGAACCACTTGACCAAACGGTTTAAGGCATAAGGGGGAAGGTTTGGTCGGGTTCTTGCACTTTTCTATGTTTTTTTCTGGGACTAACTAGCCCCGAGGGAAGGAATCTTTTAAGTTGTAGGCTCACTCCCTTCTGTACGAGGTGTTTATTTCATGAAAAAAGTGCAACCGTTTTCGCCGTACCAAGCGTGAATTGTTCGTGCTTCGCCGTATGTCCCCGAATGAGTCCAGCCGGGTGTTGCAGGTAGATTCATGCAAGGCTAGGAGGCGGGGGGAGTGGGCGTGTTTTTGACATCATGAGGACTCCATATCGTATCCCGAGGGCAACTATCTTTTCGACCTTGACTATCAATACTGCGGGGGAAATAAAGTATTCAGAACAAAATATATGTGTGTAATCATACGGAGGTATTTGGGTTGCCGAACTATTGCAGGCTTTGATTTCTAGTGCTGTGCAAGCCCCTCTAAATACAGTATTCATAGACGACAACTAAACACTTTGACCTCATACACCACGTGCATTACTTGTACCCTTGCTCGAAACTCGCATGTTGTTTCAGGAACAATAAGCGCGCCACCTGATGAGCAACCCCGATCGCTACGGCACTAGCAAGAACATCAGGAAAAACAAGTAATACCAAATAACACCCAGCTCGCAAATAGAAATCTCGACGGAGTCCTCCATTGTCATATAGATACGTTCGTTGGTCAGTTTTCTCTATCAACTTATGTAACAGGTATGCACAGCTGAGACTTCAGCGATATTGAGAGATTATTCGGTTGATGGGTCACCCATGGCGATCGGACGTGGTGCGCTCAAAGGCATCTCCTCAATCCTACTTAGCACAGCTCTGTAGAAACGCTGGTATGGATAGGGTAGCCCCAAATATATATCAGGCTCATCGACTACGGGGATGAACAATCGCCTTCGTCAAAACTGACTCAATTGTTTGAAAACTCAATGGGCGCTTAACCTCAGTCTATCGTAAGTATTGTTCTACTTTTATTGCTCAAAACGACTTGGATCGACGATGCTGGGTAGTTTTCTATCAGTGCCCTGAAGGAACACCGTCAATCGAAAACGAGTTTTGGCCGAAAACAAAACGTTCGTACAACTATCGTACCACGCGTGGGCAACCCTAGCCGAGAACCACGAGTAACCCTGGCCGAGTGTCACGGTTATCCCGATCCGAATAGATTGGTTGATGCAAAGTCGAGCTTTACAGCTAAGCGCACTACTATTACTAGCCGCGTGAGACCGGTACAGCTAGTCGAGTTTTACTATTATTGTGTCTGAACATGCGAAATCGGTGATTCGGGTCGAGTAGCACGGTTATTCCTGATCGAGGATCTCGGGCAGTCGAGTTTCCACGGTTACTCCCAGCCGGATGAACGGGCCGATGCCACTCGAGTTTCTCGGATATATTAATGGCCGAGGGTCACGGTGATCCTATTTGAATTCAAGCTGTTCGTCCCAATCCCTTTTTACGGTAATTTCTTACGTGGCCAGACGGCATAGGGGGTCCTAGTCGAGGTTCTCGGAAATCCCCGCTCAGATTCCACGGAAAATAGTAGCAGGGGGGTCGGTGGTTATAGCGCTTTTCGAGGGTGATGAGCGATCCTTCATAAATCATCGTTTGTTCTGAGTCAGAGATTGGCTTTGATAGATAGAAGCATCCTCTTCCAAGCGCACGCTTTGTGAGGTAAGCTGACTGATCCAGCACTAGCGAGATTTCCACTTAAAGCTAGAGAATCGTGTCTGTTTAGTCCAGATGTCCCTGTGTCTCCTCCGAGATAGGGACAGACGATACTTGTGCGAGTCGGCCCGCAAGACAAGTGAATGCTGAATTCTTCACGTTGGAGAGGTTAAAACGAGGAACCAGACACGCCCCACGCAAATCAAGCAGCCTACATAGGTACCCGCCTCTCGCAGCGAACTGCATACCGTAGCTGGTGCTCCTTGGATTTTTTTTAGCACCAGAGACCTTTAGCGGACATCGTTGATGCACGTTTTTCCACTAACGCATCGCCAACATGCTGTGGGCGGCTACAGGACGGCTTCCAAAATCTTTCGAGTGGAACATTCAATGCCGCCTCGGGAGTATATAGGTAGCGGACAGATAAACACCACGCGGAGACGTTAAGGCCTGCTGGATGCTATGTAACCACGGCTCACAGGAATGGCCAGGGAGAGAGACAAACACAAAAGGTTCAAGCGGTCGTTCACGAGACATGAGCCATACCACCAATTCTGGCAGCTTAGCCTAAAGCAAATCGCCATTCACTCCCTAGGAGAGTCAGCACAGACTGCATGCAGGAAATCAAGGTTTCCTACCGCGCGCTCAGCAGGATGTGTACGTTGACATGCCGCGGGCGACCTACCCCGGTCATATCATCTACTACATATTTCCTCATACGCCCCAAGCATTGGTTCGCTGAGAAATCCTTGTTTTTCCGGTCGTCTTAGCTTCCAATAAGGCTCGTGTAGCTCGGGACAGGCCGACCTGTGCGCCATGCCAACCGTTCTGTGATTCGCATCGCGTCAAACCTGGGAGCGTACTCCTCTGCTTGATCCTCTGCTGCTCCCCTTGATAGGGCTTCCTTGAAGTGAGCGTTCGGAGGCTGACCGACCAATGCCACTCCCCGCTGAGGCACTCCTGCTTAAAAGGGCGTTGATGAGATCAGTCGATGTGATAACGACTTCGTGCTGTGAAGGGTACCGAAGCGTTACGGATGTGAACGCTCACTCAGGCCATGGACAGCACTACCCTGTGCATCCGTCATGCCGCTATCGTTGTGCTACTACTCATGAAATATTGGGAGTTCTGCCGATTCGTAGCGCGGACACGTTTGGGGCACCCATGCTACCTTGAAATGAAAATCGTCATAAAAATGAACCAAGGGGAGGGGGGGGGGTGCCCCATCCATCAATCAACTGAAACACTTTGAGTCCCACATTGGTTACGGGGCTTGCGTACAAACTTCCAGGTAAGGCTGCGTGAACAAAACTCTTCGTAGCCGCGTTTTTCCGTTAACGTACTTAACGCCTCAAGTAAAAAGTGCTTAAAACCTGAGTAACCACCCCTGCCGTGAGACTCGCTGGCAGTTATTGAACGCCAGCATCGGCTTGAGGCCCAGGGGAAATACATTTGAAGATCAAGGTGTTCAGGTCGTAATTGTTCATACACCGGCATTCGCGGAGAGGGATTGGGGTTATATATACGCTAGCTATTCCCGGTAGATATGGAAAAGTGAAGCCTGTCATCAATGAGCCGACAAATCACGCGGCGTGCAGGGAAAGGATGTATCAAGTTATATCGAATCGCGTACATGCGGACGCGTGCCGTTATCCCGGGTGCCAACGACGTCTGCGGTATGTATCACCGCGTGTGAAGGCAGGGCGAGCGCAGGCCTCTACGTGCGAGTCAGGACCGATTATGAATGCGCAAATGCGGACGACAACGTATTTTTCCAACAGCATGCCCCCAGATTTGTTCAAGTGACTTGGTCCTTTCCGAAGCTGAAGATCCACCCACGACCGTAGGCCGGGAGGAATGAACCGCTGTCTTGATCTGAGCATGTCAGGTTTACGTGTCCGGCAGGGGAGACGAGTAGTAGCTCACCAGCCTTCTCCTTAGCGCCAACGTACATGAACACCAGGCAACGATCACCAAGCTGGTGTTGATATCGTTCTGACTGATGATTAGTTCTCGTACATCCAGTTTCGTGGTGGATCACCCAACGGATACTTTTCATTCAATACTTTAAGTGAAAGCATTCTCTGGCTCCTCCTCTGGCAGCGCGGCAGATCGTTTCTCCCCGGCCGTTCCCGGTTTCCGGCGGGTTCAGACGTTGCCTGCAGTGTGCCAATGCCTCTTAGCCTGTTCGCTTTCTGGGCCTCTCCACTCGCTGTTCCACGGCAGACATGAGTATAGTACCTTACGTATATTTTTCAAGGGTCGACACTCCGCTGCCCTGCGGGCGGGAAGCAACTCGAGCGGGGGGGGAGGAGGCGTGTGTCAAAGACGAACTTACCGGTTGATGCCCGCACCGTTAACGCTTATCGCTGTCCGTCCTTCAGAGAGTCCCGAGGGAGGTCGCCCGACATCGCCCTCAACGCCGTTCTCAAGCGCTAACACCGTCTGAGGAGCCCGTCACCAAACGCAAAAGACACAGGGCGAAGCCAGCGGATACAACAGGTTACCACACCAAAGAGGCATTATTTCCGTTCCAGAGTTGTCTAAACCTGTCCTGTGCCCCCGGAATAAGGCGTTGGTCATGACTTAATGTGATGGCAATGACAACAAAACCAACAACAACAACCACATTATCAATATCCCCAACTCACCACCACGCACATACCCTGTAGTCACGATAGAGCGGCTTCCGCTGTGAGCTTCATGCTCAGTTCGAAAATACCCACGTATTTCAGAAACGCGTCGGAGCGTCCAGCTTCCTTTTCAAGGAGGCGTCCGAGCGCTTGATTTGGTTCCCAGAAATATTCAACGCGTGCTATTGCGCTATGATAGAGGAAGCACCCCAGTTTTTGTCGAAACCCCACACTTGAGAGGCCCAATTCAGTACCTCACCCGACAGTATACTTCGAGAAACCTTGGGAGGGCTTATGTTAACGGGGATATTTAGTTGGAAACAAATATATATATTCCCAATTATGTTTTTATTGACAACGAGTACGCCGTTCCCCCATAGGGACCCGGACCCACACATGTCGTTTTTTCCAATATCAAATAGAAGATAATTGAACTAAAACAATTACCTTCAACCGAAGTTCCCTGTTGCGATGGGCCCAACACTCAGCCTGACCCACACACGTCGTTTTTTTCGAGACCATATTAAAATTAATTGAATTAAAAAAAATCCCAGCCAAGTTCCTCACTAAGATGGACCCTAAGCTCAGCCTGCTGCACTCTCCCGTGGGCTAGACATATTTATCGGATATTCATATATGGAAAGAATCGCGTCGGGTTTTCCGTCGGCAGTGGGTGGTCCCTCCCCAACTAAGAGGCCCGCCGTTGCAAACGTTTTGACGCCTCCGACGGGCAATCATGCTTTACAGGTAGCAATCTCGCTTTCTCTCCTGATATCGTGACGGGTTGTGCAAGATCTACGTCGTACATACTGAAGCCAGTAGAGTGCGCTAAATCTTGCAGGTCAGGTAATTCCCACACGCGAACGTGAGCTACAAGCTCATACACGATCGACAAAAAATCTTCCTTCAAAGATATACTAGATCACGAAGTGGTAATCGGGCCATCTCTCACAAGTGCAAAAAGTTTTCGCCCGAAAGAACGACCTCAATGCTCATCACGGGACGGCTCCAAGGGTTGAAAACAATGTTGCCTTACTCTTTGTTGCAAGCCACGGGGAACGAGAACACGATGGGTGCAACCGTGGGTATAAATATGGCGTGTTCCACCGCACAACCCACGCTAACAAAACGCCCCCCTACGGAATGGTGTGTCGGTATCCAGAAATAAAAACGTTGGTGTGCTCCATGGTGCGCCATGGACTAGACCACGGGCCACATACATGCCATCGGGGTTTCCATGCATAGGTCGGCGAAATTAGTACCGTACCACCTTAGTGGGAGATACTGTTTACCTGGTGAACACACAAGGCAGCACCCTCTGAAAAAAACGAACTTCCATGCAGGTTTGGCGGCAACAGGGAAAGTAAAAATCAAACCCGAAAACGACGGGTCTGTCTGTGGAGAGATCCCGACGAGTACTTTGTTCAAAGCCATTAGTTCCTCTGTTTACCGCCTCTGGCCTGTATTCGGGAGAACCCGGCTTCGAGTGATCCGTGCCAGCGGGTGGGCTATCGTGGCGTGTAACAGGATATGTTCAGGGCGCGTTTTGCGTGAGGGGTTGTACTTTTGAGACCATGTTTTTCGTACCTGCAAGGACTCAACTGAGAACGCATGCTTCCAAAAAGGCGGCATTTTTTCCCACACTGTCACCGAGAATGACGGGATTCTCCAACTGAGGCAGTCCCCGGTGTCACCACGTCACTGGGAAAAACGTCATGTAGGATTACAGTGCTTTGCGAACAGCACCCACGATAGACCGAGGTCAAGCGTCTGCTTTCATTGTTTCTCTTTATTGTGTTTTTTTGGAGGGTCATAGACGTTCTTAATTTAGGAGCCTCAGAAAACAACGGTGCTGTCGGTGTCCTGGGAGCACATCCGATTGTCTACCGATTATCTCTGGAATTATCGATCACGGGGGAGGGCGGGGGAAAGCATACAATTCAAAGTCAAATACGGCGTGCGAAACACCCCAGGGGGGGGGGGGGCGTGTACTCGATAGAAGATATGTACTCGATCTCATGCATGGCCGTAGTCGTATGAC
>JBBMHQ010060910.1:0-15029 GCA_037834295.1 Postelsia palmaeformis
TTTTTCCTAGTTTTCCCAACAAGAGTTGGTTTTATGAACTAGTCCCCCCCCCCCCCCCCCTCACCCCGTTTCATCAACTCACCCCCAGTGTGGTACAAAAGGAGAGTTTTGGAAGGGATGAGCCACCGGACGAGACATCTGGTTGGTGCGTATGCTTGCGGCCTGCGGTCTTACCTGGTGTTCCTCGAGGTTACACCCAGGCGGAGAGACCGCCCCTTCCGTCTCTCCGTTGTGATATCGGCGTATCCTGGTTAAATCGCGGCAAGAGAAGGGACGCATTTATTCTTTTTTCGGTCGGCCAGCACGTGTCACTTGTGTCAGCGGGAGGTGTTCCGACGAATGGATAGAAAGATACCTGGTGGAGATTTTCAGGATCTACCGGGGCTAGATGACACTGCTGGGCAATCGTTCCGACTTTGTCGTCGTCCTACACGCATTGCGAGTTTTTTACCCTCATGGTCGTAAGGCATATACTGAGGGTTTTTCCAGAAGCGGGCAGGCGTAGCGCTAAGGGTTTAGCGGGGCTGCATATAGCGTGGTAGCTCTCTGTCCCGACTTGGTCTGCCCGACGTGTGCCAAGGACATAATTTTGCCGGGGGTTGTTCGCGTATGCATCAGGGTTAGGCATGAAAGGTTTGTATAGTACATATCAGAGACACACTCGATGCAGGAAACACATCCTAGATGTGCAGACTACATAAGCCTCCCGACTCCGGCAGCGTGAGCTAGATCATCCAGATCAGGAGCATACTCAGCTAGATCCATGGTCTGCTGCATATAATCTACAGATGCGAACCTGTCGGGAGCGTGTGCAGGATGTGTATACACGACACATACATGCATGCCCAACGCTGGAATCGTTTCGTCGATCGTGCTGGTTGTTTGCGTCTCGCAACCCAGCAGTATGGGCTAGACCATACAGATCAGGAGTCTACTTTGCCGCAAGATATCTGGATCACGAAGTACGGATGATCTGTGGATGATCTGTGGATGATCTGTAGATGATCTATAGAGGGTCTGTAGAGGGTCTGTAGATGATCTGTAGATGACCTGTAGATTATATGTAGATGATCTGGAGATGATCTGGAGATGATCTGGAGATGATGTGGAGATGATCTGTGTTACTATATTTGTCGTCCGACTATGTGTTGCATATCTTACAACGGAAGCTTTGGATGTCTAGGTGATCCATCTGTAGACGAATAGATCACGATATATCTGACCGGCGGTTACGTCATCGCCGCACCTTCTTGTTTGGAGCCTGTTCAAGGCCTGTCGGTGCTTCTTTTCCAGTTGACACAGCTCGTTTTGCAGTTCCTCACGAGTCCTCGGCCGGAACCTTCGTCGTAGTTAAGTCAGATTGAATATTTTCAGTCCGAAAGAATACAAG
Organism: Postelsia palmaeformis; assembly: GCA_037834295.1. Classification (NCBI taxonomy): domain Eukaryota; class Phaeophyceae; order Laminariales; family Laminariaceae; genus Postelsia; species Postelsia palmaeformis. Next base: position 1,391 of record JBBMHQ010060910.1, read on the forward strand.
GCACAAACGCAAAAGATAACAAGACAGTGCCAGTAGCAGTGGTACGGAACAAAAGTGGGGAAACGACGGAGGCGCTTGAGAAGCATTGAAATAAAAATGAAGCAGAAACGTCAAGCATTATTCTTATTGTGGCAGCAACGCGTTTCCACACGAACACTATAGTATATGTGAATGTGGTTGAGGGGGATTCAGCATGAAAGCGGTGGTATCTGTACGCGACTGAATGTTGATTCAACATGCAAATAAGGGTGACGTCTGAAGGTGACTGAACGCGATCTAGCGATGGAAGCGTGACACATGGACGTGTTCTTGACCGCGACTCAGCGCGAAGACCGTGGTGTCCTGACGTGCTTCAAGAAGAAAAAAGGCTAATTTTGTCCGAACAAGGTGACCAGACATGAGAAAAGGTGGTGATACCGTAGCACCTTAATGCGATCCGATCTCGAAACCAGCCTCCGATGGTCTTCACGCCTACCAACACTCTCGCGCGGTCGAACCTAGTTTTGGACGCTTTTGGCACTTATTTCAGATTTCAACCGGGTAACACCTTTCTGGTCAGACCGGTATCATGTTCCTGAACCCAAACCGTGTAGACTGAAAGACGCGTACTACGATGGAGGTGGCATGTTTTCCGCTAAAATATTTTTTAAATAGCGGGGCTCCTTAACAACACAATCGCCGGAATGTCAATCGCGTTCGTGACCGTAGAGACAAGATGCATCGATGCTGAGCGCGAGCAAGGAAAAAAAAATGCAGAGCCCAAAAACTAGATTCAAAGCAATTACACAACTATGCACCCATATGAGAGAAAACAAAACTCGAAGACAGGCCAAAATCGGTCAAAATCGGTCAAAATCGGTCAAAATCGGCAAACAATATCAAGTCAATTCGAGTAAAATGGCTAAAATGGCAAGCGCTTTTGTTTCATAGACCACCATTTGAAAAAAAAAATAATCAGAGGCCCTGGTCCGCGTGCGAAAAGTATTGCGAATGGGGATGAAGCTTGCTTCCTCGCCTCAGTGGGCCCCCTACGGTCTTGCGAATGACCCAATCGTTCGTTTCTTCCTTGCCCATGCCGGCCTTCCTCCCCAACTCTTCTTTGACCACGTCGACCACCAGCTCCTGCGGCGAGAGAGAACCCAGGGGGCACGAAAAAAAGGTCGCAAGGCACGACCACGAGAAGAAAAAAAACGGGCACACAATGCGCACGTCGGAGAAGTCACCGATTCCCGCCGCTGCACAATCTAGAATATTTCAGCGCAGGCTTTTGTTCCTGAACCCACGGTCATTACGGGACGCAATAGTAAATAGGACCAAATATTGTGAGTAAAAATAGCGAAATTAATAGTTTTTTTTGTGTACCGTTGGTCCTGTTTAATATGGTGGGTGCCCCGTCATAGTGGGTATTTGATGTGTTTTCTGATCTAATGTTGTTTGTGCGCTGCTGAAGATCCTTGATAAAAGGCAAGAGTTATTCCTGATCTGCATCCTCTTGAGAAATACCAGGCAACTTTCGGGGATTTCTTCCTTCCAGGAATGTTTTTTGAGTGATCAGCGCTGAAGCCTCGTGCTGCAAACTGTCGGATGGCAAGCAAAATGATAGCTCACGTTCGGGTGAGGGCTTGTCGCCCTACCCGCGGAGGCGTTTCCAGCGTTGGATCTGTCCTGCAGAGGTCCTGTACGAAATCGCATAACTGTCGGTTAAGATCTATAGACTATCTATCTGTTAGGTGGTATATCTGCAGATGATATGGATGTAGAAGATATATCTATGAATAATCTATTACGGGGGGGCCATAGTGAAAAGGATCAAATCTTGTTGGTGAAAATAGCGAGGCACATAGGTTTGTGTGTACCGTAGGTCCTAGTTAATATGGCCCGCCCGCAGTAGTGGCTGTAGATCATCTGTTTGTAGATGATCCATCTGTCTGATCTGCGGAACACTCGACGCTTTATGTGCAGCTCAACTCTCTTCAACCCCAGCGGGGGGAACCAAATGCGGATCAAAAGCGTCGAACGCGGCAAGAATCTCTTGCGTGGTTGAGGAATGACTGATGCTACTTGATGCCCGAGTTGCAGTGCAGCGAGAGCTGTACAGCTCCGGGTGCAATATGAACCCCCCAGCCTACAAGTACCGGTGTGCTGGGCGCCTACGGTGCTCGTGGACCGCTCAAAACACCAAAAACACAGTCGATGATCTGGTCTCTGCTGTGGGGTCCTTATACAACTATACTTGGTGAGGGGTGAATGCCCGCATGTTCTCCCTCTTTTTTCTCGCTGCGAAGGGATTGCTACCATTACGATGGGCCACATCAAATAGGACCTACGGTATGCACAAAAATAATGTATATTTCGCTTTTTTTATGCTCAATATTTGGTCCTATTTACTATGGTCACCCGTAACATGCGACATGAGTAGTAAACCTACTGTAGCGTGTCCGCGTAGCCATATGTGAACACTACGATACACGATCCAGATTATTTCGTATGAAATACTGTTACGCTTGTCGTTGGTGTTGCTGCTGTTGTTGATACTGTTGTTGTTGTCGATGATGATGATGATGTTGTTGACGCGGTTGTTGCTGTTGTAATCGTCGTCGTTGTTGCTGTTGTTGTCGAGACAGCAGCGATCAAAACCATATGACGAATGTAATTTCATATCAAACAGTCCAGGAACAGCTTGGACGCCCAGCAGCGCAGCACGCACAACGTTGCCTAGTGCCGTAGGACTCCTTGCATTGTACCTTAAAAGAAAGCAATAGATCGACCACAATCGTAACGCAGTGACCGTTTCTGTGATCGTCACTGTCAATATTCACCCTCTTCCAGTCCCAGGAGGGTCAACAGCACCCGGCACACCCACGATCGGCAACGCGAATACAGTTATCAATAGTTGGGGGTCCCACTATAGTACCGGTTGCCCGCTGTTGCGCCTGTGGAATCGTTTTTTGGCACACATGGGATTCGTCAGCGTGTTGGCGTGCGATAGTGCCGATTGCCGCCACATATATCGCGCCGGTGTCGTTGGCTGGCACAGGACACAGGCCCTATAAAGGGAAAGACCACTAATACGGTGCGACCATATTAAATAGGACCTACGGTAAAAACAAAAAGCTATACATTTCGCTATTTTTGCCAACAATATTCGGTTCTATTTACTATGGCCCTCCCCGTAACACTGCTGTGCCTGGTTATGTACGAACGATTCGTTCATGTAAACTCGATCAAACTTTTTTTTGGTATGTGCCCGCCGAGAAGAAAAAGACGCCATCTGAGCACGGCTTGAAAATAAACTTATCGCGACGCCATCTCCATTCAACCTTGAGCAAAATTATTCTTGTACACGTAGCAGGTAGGACTTCATGTACAGTAGCACTCGCCGCTGAGAGCTTGATCCAATTATTTTGGCGCCGCTAACAAAAAACACAGCTTTCCGTTCTTCTTTCGTTTTCATGTTTTTGCTTCTCGTGGGCCTACACTGGCTGCTGTACTCCACGTACGCCGGCGTCGTACCTCCACCTCTCTCAACGATTCGGCGCATGGGCACTGCTGTTACTCTTCTGTTTTTCGGCCGGAGGATCCTTGAAGCAGCCGAACGATTCGTGGTGAGGTAGGTGGCAGGCCCTTTTTGAGGCACACCGCCTACCACTGCTGTAGACTCGTATGTACGTACTGCGGGGTTACACTCGCACCTGCTCTCTGAGTCTGGTCCGCATCGCCCGTATCATCGCAGAGCGTCGGTGGTCTTTGCCCTGAGCGTTGGCCAGCACCAGCTTCTTCTTGAGCTCCGCTATGCTCCTCATCAACGTACGGACCTTTTGGAAAGCAACACCATTTTTATTTTTTTTCGGGTGAGGGGTGTTTTGATGACGCATAACATGGCAATGGAATACCCACTATCTTCGCTTCCTTTCCTTTCTCCTGGCTCGAGAGCACCTGAGCACGTACCTAGCATCGGGTATCAGGTGCTTGTATATCTGGTACTATTTGAAGATTCTAAATACCGAAGGTCGGCGGAGCCGAGCTTGGCTATTACGGGAAATCACAGTAAATAGGACCAAATATTGTCAGTGAAAAGAGCGAAATATATAGGTTTTAGTGTTTACCGCACATTCTATTTAATATGGTCCCTCTAGAGCGGCAACCGATGCTACTCCGGCCTTCTCGTTCCTTTTTCCTCTTTTTAATCTTTCTCTTCCCATTCAGATTATTTCTTGTCGGAAAGCGTGTTTATTCCATAATTTTCAACAGTCTGGAGATTATTGGCGATACGTACCATTATACGGAGGCGTCCTGTCACTATTCATTCGTCAAATTCTCTAGAAGCAAAAAAAAACATTTTTTTAATTTTTTTTTTCACACTTTCGGAAATATATATATATATATATATATGTATGGAGTACCTGGAAGATTGAAAAACTGCGCGAAAACAATGTCGAATATGGGGGGGAAAAGTCTCCGATAAGAATGACCCTCTCTGTCTTCGCCCTCTTCTTGTCTCTCTCTTTTCTGGTCGTAACGCAGATCCGATGGGGTGTCAGAAAGCAGGCGCTTCTCCCTCCCCCTCCCTCTACGGTTCTCGCCTTGCATGTTTACTCGCGAGAGAGATACTGTCAGCCTGTTTCTTCCCTCATCGAGTGGCATCGAGTCAATTGCGCCTACCCTACAGGCTACAAAGCGATCTCAGCAGCTGGTTCCGCTTTTTGTTTATTGTTGTAAATGAGCCCAAAAGAAGCTCAAAAGCTCGGCCCACGTGGGATTCGAACTCCAGCATCAAGTCTAAGCAGTATTCAAGGGTACCTCTAGCCCAGCGGGGCAACCACCACACTGATTGACCCCATCCCTGCCGAGCAAATTCACCGGCTCTATATCAGCGGGCAGCCGGCGTTACTCAACCGGCACTCTATTAATAGTAGGCTACTGTAACTGTAGTGTAAAAACACGAAACGATGAAGGCATGCCTTACAAAAGGTATACCTGTGGTACCTCATCAGTCGAACCGGCACTATGGTATGGCACAAACTACTGTAACTGTAGTGTAAATACACAAAACTATTGAAGGCACGCTTCGCAAGGCATACCTGTGGTGCCTCAGTTGGAAAGCCTCGTCAGTCCCAGTGACAGTTTGGCCAAAAATTGTTCGTACGTGGTATACGCTCATCGTATTATTTATAACAGCACGCGTCAACTTTAACCACTAGACGTAAAGATAAGGATATTTTTGTCTCCATATTGATCAGTATACGAACCTTATATTTCCGCCCACAGCTGTAAGTGCTAGTAATACCTTGAACAGGACATATGGTAGTTCCAGTTCCATGCCAATGTTCTATTCTATGTACCTACAGCGTACGGTGTTCACCTGTCACCTTTATTGTTGGACGTCGCCACACCCTCTGCTCTCTGCTCTCTGCTCTCTCCTCTATAAAACTACATTGTAAGACACCGCGTTTGTTTGTGGGTTGGTCTGCTCGTTTGTTTTTGTTACATAATCTGTTATTTCGTAGGCACTGCTCGTACTGTACTTTCTCCAGTTCCCTCAATTTTTCGTGGAAACAAATTAAAATGTGTAGCGGAAAGCGCGAGAGCGGGAGTTACACTCGATGAAAATCGACGAGCAGTGGGAATGCTGAACCCTATGCGCGACAGAAAATAAAGGCACTTAGCGGGGGGGAGAAGGGACGACACCTGTGACCACGGCTTGCTAAAGGATCGCTTAGGGTTAAACCTCCTACGAGTTGGGCTGGGAAGTAAAAGTGATGATTGAAAAAGAAAAGAAAAAAACAGGATCACATTGACACGTAGCACGACAGGTAGCAGCACCAGGTGGGTACCGCAGGTAGGTAAGCACGAACGCCGTAACGCACTCGAGACTCGCCTTTTGCGAATGGATCTTCCCAACTGCTTGCAGTTGTAGGTTCAAGCCGCAGTCCCCATCGTGCTCGTTTGCGGGGCCTCGAACAGCACCAATGTCCATCGCCGCTAGTATTGTGCCGCTGCTGCCACTGCTGCCGGGTGGTGCCGCCATCTTCCCTCGAAATACTGTCGCAGGGACATCGTTTCCGATTATCCCTGGTGGCATATTGTAGATACGGCAATAGCGATATACGTGACTTTCTCTTCAGGGTGTCTGCGAGACTCTGAGTGCCTGGTATGACAAGTGCTCGCTCGTAAGTTTGTGTCTACAGAGCTATCTCGCGCGAGAATGACGAATGAGCACGCGGACACTGGACGTGCTGGTGCCGATGGGGAGAAACAACGAAATAACCGAAGCACACCGACTACAAGCGCAAATCCTAGAAAAGGATGCCCCTGAAGGGACTGAAGTGATGCTTAGAGGGCGGCATCTTAGCTTCTTACGCGTGCTGCTGCTATGTATGTGGCTAGCATGATCCCCCCGCATATATGTGTTTGGATGTGTGATGACATCTTCGAAAGATCGCGTCGTCTTGTCAAAAAGATCGCGGATCGTCGTGTGTCGTGTGTCCGCAATCCGACGGTTTCGCTGAGATGTGATTGATGGGCATTTCAGGGGTTATAAGGGTTTGCACAAAATCATTGAAGCATGTTTACTTCGGGCCTTTGACAGACTGTAGTTGCTCCCAGGCAACCTTCCTTTAGGTAACAGGTCGTCGCGCGCTCAGGATTGGTAGACACCCAGGTTGATTTCTGTGTGGCTCCCTATCCCTTCAGAATGTCGGGTTCGGTCGTGACCGTGGAGAAACCTGCTTACCTGAAGCTTATGCTGCACGCTGCCAAATACCCCTGGGCTTCTGTCAGCGGGTTCTTGCTGGGTGAAACTGGTTCTTCAGAAGGAGGGCAGGCAAGTCGTTGGCTGGTATCGATGTTTTGTGAAGCCGTGCGCCTCTCGCCGTTGTAGCGTGCTTGGGCAACCGGGTAGCCTGCGACTTGCGTGTTGTGTGCTGAGCTCGAGCCGCGCTGGACTCTGCTTCCCTTCCGCACTGCACTGCGTTTTTCTTTCCCCAGCCAGCAACAGGGGAACACCTGAACGTTTGCGGTGCACGAATATGTTGCACCATCGACAGCACCGAGATGTACTCGAAGTTAATTTTAAGTCGTATAATACGATGTAACGACTCGTACATCGAGTATCAACAGCAGTAGTAGTAGAGAACAACTGCTGCTGCTGCCGTGCTTGGTGCTCCACAACTGTACCAGTGACCAGTGATCAGGCCTCTGCTGCTGCTGTTGCTACTGCTGCTGTATGTATAGCGCGCGCACACACTCGGGCGGTACCAGTTACCTCGTACAGCACAATTCACTGCGATACGTAGCAGACTGCTGCTGCACGTGCAGGTTGGGTAGTACCTGATACGACACAACCATCACACCATTCCCATCGCCATTAGCACCTGGTCAGGCTGTGAGCTGTGACTCGGAAGCACTTCACGACTAATAACTAGTCGCTGCGATCGACGAAGCCAACTATTAATATTTATACTCGTATATATGTAGCTGACTTTAGTCTCCTTTCGTTTATCTATTTTAATGAGGCGAGCGAGCGAAGCGACCCTTTCTTTAATTGGGTTTTCGAGGGGGAAAAAAACTCTTGCCGGCGTCCCCGGTAGCTTGGTAGGTAGTCCGCGCGCCTATCAAGATCAGTTTCAGGGGTTCGAGTCTCACCGAGTGCACGCTCAGAGGGATTTTTCCTCCACAAAAGAAATCGATTAGCGGAAAGCGCGAGAGCGTGAGATGGCTGATAACCGATGAAAAGCGACCAACAGCAGTGGCAATACTGAACCCTATGCGCGATAAAAAATAAAGGCAAGTACCGGGGGGGAAAAGGGGAGTCACCTGTGTCCACGGTTTATCCAGAAGGGCGTCGATGGGAACACCTCTTACGAACTAGGCTGGAAGGTGAAAGTGATGATTAGAAAAAATGAAATAAAAAATAAATAACGGATCGTGCGCGGGTACTGACTTGTAGGGTGCCTTGATTTCAGTTTCTCTGTGTGGGTGTAGGTTTGGTTGTGGGTGTAGGTTTGTGTGTGTAATTCAACATTTTTTGGGTCCACGTTTTACCACCGCGCTCGACGCTCATGTCACCAATTCCAGTCCCGGCGGGCTCTGTGCACGCACACACAAAAAGTACACTTTGTCGCGCTGGTGCGGTGGGAAGACGTTGACAGTTGTTCGAGCTAATAATAGGTGATCCAACGTGTGCAGGCACATGACAGCGCTGGGCCATGTTTGAAATACAAAACAAATCGTGAAGTGTTTTTTGTACCTGCCAACAGCAGGCAGACTACTGTGGCTGTCCACAGCAAGCAGACTGTGATTACCCACAGCAGAGGCAGACTATGCCTGCCCACATCAGGCAGAATGTACGTATCTATCTACAGCAGACAGATTGAGCCTGTTCGCAGCAGTCCACAGCAGGCAGACTGGGGCTGTCCACAGCGGGCAGAGACGGCTTTTCTTTTTTGAGCTCTTCTACCTACATAACTAACGGAGCCCAACGACGAATACTGATATGCAGACTGTACAGCAACTTTCGCGCCATGTCCGCTGCAGGTTATATTGTCAGGCCCACCCTCCTGCTGCTGAGAGGACGGAGGAGCAGAAAAATATCTACTGTAGATGTAATACAACAGTAGTAGTGATGGATGGCACCTGCTACGAGAACCTCTGTTGACCACATGCATACATACATGTTGCCAGGTTGTAGATTTTTCGTCTTCAAATTATGATGAGTGTGGAATCAGGAAACACACACAACATCGAGTATGGCGTTCAAAGAGCTGAGCGGACACAAGCCGAGCGTACAGCGACGCTGACCCTGGCCTCGTGTGTCCTACTGCTACTGCTGCTGCTGTGACGCTGCGGGAGATGCACTGCTCCTGTAGATTGTTTGTTGTTGTTGTTGTTGTTGTTGTTGTTCTCACATTAATTTATTGCCACAATACAATGCAGTCCGTGGTCGCAGGACAGGCTCCAATAAATCTGGAGTGGAAGAAATACCTCGCTCGGTTAAAAATAAAGCAAGCAAAGAATAGTACGCATGATGACTGAAGCGCATCTACACCTCAGACGAAGAAAAAAAAAGTGAGGTCCGCTCACGTACGTATCAGATACGTGCGGTACGCTGTACACGTCGCAACAGATACCGAGTGGACCGCATACTACCCAGAACAAATAAAATAGACAGGATGAAAATAACATCCCGACGTCGATAGATGTTGTATCGTAGCACCTGCCACGAGAAAGAAGCTCTTTCTGTTGGACAAAACATGTTAGATCAGATGTTTCGTCCTCAAATTATTTGTGTACCAAATTTGAACCAGAAAACGCTCTGTTTTTCATATATCAAGAGCAGAAGAGGCCGAGAACATTTACGATATTGGGATTCACCCACGACGGCGTACGTTTATAGTACGTAAATGTTCGCTCGTGTTCGTTCAGCACAGTACAGAATATCATGTATTGGCCCAGCATGATGCATCGCAGATATAACTACTGTAGGTATTTCTCAGGTCGCGCCTCATTACCACCGATTACCGGTATATAATGTGTATGTCGTGCCTGTCGTACCTAGCATGATGACACGGCATCGCATTGCCCACTGCTGTGCTTACTGCATACCAGTACGTGGCAACGTAGTATCTCCGTGGCGTAGGTTTGTGACCACATAACTTTGTATCTCTTCTAGGATTGAAGAATCCGCACGGACACTGGTTGTGCTGGATGTCGACGGGTAGAAAGAAGGGTTCGATGTGAAAAACACACACACAGTCTTGAACCCTGCCTGTACTGTAGGACTGCAGTCCCGTTTTGGGGACCCAATGCTTCATTTTCGGAAGGTGGTAGAAATATGTCAGGAGACGGAATTTTCAGCCCTTGACAGCAAGATGTCAGGAGACAGCATTTTCACGATAATAAGGCTGTGAGTTGGCTGGAGCGCCCGCCTAGTTACTCAGCCAATTAACTGACTTTAGTTGATTGATTGGCTGGCGTCGGTGGCCAAGAATCCGCTATTTGGCCTCATTTTCCACTGGAAAAGTATGAAAAGTCCGCGAGGTTAATCTCTGGTCTTGATCGCGGAAAAGGTATTTTTTCAAGTTGGTTTGAGTTAATCAGACTTTGTAGGGATGCGCCCGAAATACGGGCGCGGCTTTCCTGTTTGGGGGTCTCTTACTATTAATAGTGTGTAACATCTTGTCTTGACGGCAAATACGTAGATAGTCGTCGCATTGCTGTCGCACAACACCAGTAAAAAAACACAAAAATAATGGAAAAATAGGCCAGGCTCATTGCTGCCGGCACCTTCGGCCCTGCCACCATCGGCACCGGCACAGACAGTGGATGGCGATGGGCTGATACGCCATGAGTTGCAGAAGACTTCTTGTGTGCTCGCAGCGTGGTAGTACTTCTTGGATTCGCCGGAAAATACGTACCAGGTACCAAACAAGCCACCCTCTAAGCAAGATATCCGAATGCGAAAAATATCTGGATGGCTGGCACCGCCGCAGCTAACTATAATACCTACCAGGTAGTCAACTAATAACTAGCTGGCAACTATTAGTCAGCCAACTCACATCCCTAATTTTCACCCTTGACAGGCAACAATTCTGCCTTGACATGCTCTGACTGACGCTGAACAACTAGGTTTTAGTGTAGGACAATTGGTCCTACACCCTTGACAGCGCACGTTTTGCCTTGCTTGACATGCTTGACACGTCTCCTGACATATTTGCTCTACAGCCAGCAACATTGCCTCAACATGCCCTGACTGACACCCAACTACTAGGTTTTAATGTGGGGTACTAGGCCCTATATACAACCTTGACAGCGCACGGTTTGCCTTGCTTGACGATGCGTCCAGAGACACCTGCTGGTGTCACACAAATTATTTGCCTTGATATATATTTTTATCCTCACAAAGATGTCGGTCTCACCTTCTTCAGTCAGTAGTTGGTTAAACCCTTTCAGTAGCGCGGTCTCGTTTGAGGGGCAACTCACTTGGGATTTGAGTGGTTCATTCCCGAAACGATACTGGAGTCCTAAATGGGTTAAACCTCCATTGTACCGATTACGTGTTAACCCTTTTTACCACCGCAATATTTTTCCAACACTAAATCCAAGTAGTTTCCCCCCCCCCCAAAAAAAAATAGTCGAATGCAGTTCCGGCAGTTTACACCTCTTGAACCTTTTAGTTATAATATTTTAATAGAAGTGCAGTCTCTTTGGATGAATTTCGGGGACAGACCAGTCCAATTCCAAGTAGTTTCCCCCCAAAACGGGACTGGCAGTTCTGAGGGTCGATCTTGACGAGGAGTGTTTCTCACATTTTTTGCGAATATTTTTCCTCAAAATTTTGGGTATATTTTGAAAAAGACGAAGGAAAAACGAAATTTCGGGAAATACCGAAAAAAAAACTTCAAGACAGCCCTTGGTAAGATCGACCCTGACAGGGTTGTAAAGAGATTATCGATTCCCGCTGGGTAGCCTGCTATTATCCTGTAAAGCCTTCGGGGCAGGTGGAGTTCCTGGTCTGTGTGACCTACTTGTAGTTCACGTCGCGGGGTGGGAGCCGTGTGGTCTGCCCCGAGGTAGGCTATTGCCGTGGGACATACGTAATTTTCTGGGTCGGATGAATATGCCCTACAAGGCAGGTCCCGCACAACCTTCCACAACGGGGAGGCGAGGAACTGAGATGATCTGCAGCAGACAGATAGATCATTCTCTGCTCTCCCAAGTATATGTCGGAGGTGCGCAATGGTTGGTGCTGAACGGGGTGATGGCCAAAGCGGTCGGACTCATCACGGCTGACTTGGTACCACTACATTTTCTTTTTCTTTTTTTCTTTCTTTTCTTTCTTTTTCTCTTCCTTTTATGTTACCTACCGGTGTGTTTTATCTTGTTAACAAACAAAATAAGCAGGTCGCGGTCAAGGATGCGATTCCGCTGTTCCACACGTCCACCCTAGCGCCCCTGCTGGAGATGTCGGCCACGATGGTTGACGCTCACGCCGCCAAAATGGGACTTTCCATCGTAGGCTTTTACCAGGTGCGTGGATCATGTTAGAGACTACAGTATATAAATAGGGTGTCGTGGATGCTTCCTGATCGTTTCAGGGGAGGCTGCGCTCGATACCATGCGTGGCCGTAGAGTCGTACGAGGCATGACCATGGACCCTCGCACCCCTACACTGCCGGGACGGAGCACACACGTCGGGTTTCCACCGACCAGGCTAGACATTGCTTGCTTGCTCCAAGCGCGAAGCGAAACGTGAGGTGTTCGGCGAGTCGCGTGAATGGGTGACCCGCATCCGTCAAGAAGGGGAGAGTCTGACGCCAAGAGTAAGATGACAAAAAAACGCCACTCGTTCCGTTCCACTCTGTCTGAAAATAAAAGGTCTGTTCGAGGCTCACATCGGAGTCCAATCGGGCACTTTATTTTCGGCCAATAATAGTAGTTGCTGTCGCCGTCGGGTTTCGCCAGGTGGCATGCTAACAATGTGAAGGGAGATCTAGGGGTTGCGGGGTGAGAGGTGCACGTAATTTTCGCCTTTTTAGGGCTCCTCCTCGATCGGAAGATCTGCATGCTATTGGTGGAGTCTATCTAGAGTTGACCTCGAGAAAACTGTAAGGGCAGTACAACCCGACGAACAATGCCAGTGTCAAGTGTTTGTTATTGTAGGTGGTGGTGGTGGTGGTGGTGGTGGTGGCGGCGGCGGCGGTGGTGGTGGTGGTGGTGGCGGTGGTGGTGATAGGGATGGTGGCGGTGGTGATGATGGGGATGGTGCTGTGGTTGTTGTTGCTGTTGTTGTTGTTGATTTTTTGTTTTCGTTGGTGTTGGTGTTGGTGTTGATATCGTTGTTGCTGTTCTCGAATCAACTCTCAAATGAAGGAATCCGTGGGTACATAAAGCTGCTGGAGCCCCCATTAACAGGAAGATCCGAAAAACCGTGAAAATTCAAAGTTCGGCAGGGAAGACCCTAATATAGGCGTGGATGAAAAAAAAGTGGAAAACGCGAAACAACAACAAAAAATCCCAGTGACGTTAGAAAGTTCCCGCCCCGAGCAGCCCCCCCCCTCCCCCCCCGTCAGCCAAAATAATTTTCCCAGAAAGTGCTATGATTTCTCTCGCAACACCCGTCTGCCGAAAAATCAGGTGAATGGATGGTGTTTTATTCACCATCGTTAGCGTTTTCCCGTGTCATTTTCCCCCGCGGACGGTGTAGGGGGTGCTTGGCGGGGAAGGAGGGGGGGGGAGTGTACCCGATAGGAGAGATGTACTCGATCCCATGTATGGCTGTAGTCGCATGGAGGGTGGGGGTGGGGGGGGTGCTCATGTCACGCATGACCGGAGCCGTTAACGGTCATAAACAGTCGCACCCCTACAATGCCGGGACGTAGTATAACGTTGGGGTTTCACCGACCAGACAGACTTTTGCTTGCGCCAATCGCGAAGCGAATTGTCAAGTCTGGTGGGGGTGTGTAGGAGGGGTGTGGGAGGGGAGGGGTGTCCCCGTGCCTTCCAAGCGGGTGTGCTGGCGTGGGAGGGGTGTTGACAACTTCGAGAAAGGGGAGAGGGCGCGCTGCGGAAAAATGAGACGCAAGATGTCTCGTTCCATCGCAGGCTTTCTCCCAGGCGCGTGCTTGCTGCGAGCGGTGGC
>JBBMHQ010060921.1:0-15026 GCA_037834295.1 Postelsia palmaeformis
CCCCCTCCTTCCTTCCCTCCCTGTCTACCTCCCCCCCTCCCGCCATCTTCCCCTTCCTCCCACCCTCTCTCTAGCACTCCCTGTATAAGCTTCTCTCAGTCTTGCTGGTATCGCCACTCTCACCCCCCCCATAACCCCGTCCGTATATACGTGTCACCTTGGCTGGCAGGCGGCGAGTATCAGGAAGCGACCCGGTGACCCCGACAGGCCTCGACAAAGGGGTGGGGGGGGGGGAGTCACCCAATCGCTCGAAAATTTATGAGAGAAAGGGTGATATGGGGATATACCCCTGCCTTGTTCGATCCCAACGGAGGGGAGCTAGGGAAAACACGCCCACGGGAGGTGCCGTTGCATGCCCCCACCCACCTATAGTTTAATTATGACGCGCTGGTTCAATGCTCACAGCCCATGCTGAAGACACACACCCTTTGGAAAACAAATTAAGAGCGCGTGATGGGACTGGCTGCCCCGTAGCGCAGGAGGGTGCACAAGGACGCCCCCCTTTCGAGTACGTTTTGGGGAAGGGTATGCCCCCGCAATGCTACTATGACTTTGATAGATGTCTTTTCCTTTTTTTACTTCTATATTCCCCGCTTCGACCGAAGACAAGCACCCTGTATCGGCCATCTTGGGAGAGCTTTGATGTTGCGCCGTCAGTATTTTTTCAAGAGACCTCAATGGTGAAGAGACCCTTACGTTCCGCCGTGAGTAGAACATAACAACTACACACGATTTGGTGGGTAGCTGCGTAGCCGAGACACCCGCCCACCACTCGCACCGCTCTATGGAGCCGATCGGGCCCAAGGGCCCCACCGCCCCTTTCTCACGGAAACCCCCCGCGTTAAGTACGCAAGAGCCATCGAGTCTCGCAAAACTCGGATAGTGATTCCTTCCTACGGTGAAAAATACTTCAAAAGCGGAGAAACGCAAGTTTTGCTACCGGAATAGCCCCCACCCATAGGCGGCCCTTGAATGACCCATGGTTAGCCCTGGGCGACCGTAGGCCACCCATGAGCGAGCGACACATGGGTGACTCATGCCGGTATCATGGACGACATATCAATAAGATTGGGCCATCACTGGAAACTCACGGGCTGGCCATGGCTTATAGATCACGCGTAAGCCACAACAATACCTCATGGGCTATCCACGGGCTACCCATACAAAAGAGCTCATGTGCTACATGGGCTACCCTAACAAGAAAAACTCTCGGGCTAGCGACGGGCTACCCATTACGCTCGCATGGAGTATCACTAGACGTGCGCACCTTCCAAAGCCAAACCCAGCTTAAACGATTTGTGAAAACCCAGCAGGCGTGTACGCAAGCGTGAATGGTTTCTAAATAAATAATCGAAGCAAAGTCTTGTGTTTTACGACCACTGTTGGTGTAACCCATCAACCGGTTACCGGGAAGAAAAACGCGGCAACCGGCAAAAATCTGAAGAGCCGGCAGCACCGGCCAACCTCATCACGGGAGTGCTTGTCGCTACTAGTGTTGATAGTTCCCTACGGTTTACGCTAGAACTTCTGTCAGGGAGAACCAAACTTGTCCGTCCACCCGTCGGTCCCCACCTCTTTGGAGTGCCTACAAGACCGCGCACATTTGTTTTCAAAACGGCGTCAATCGGCTGACGCCCATATACTGCATGCATCGAAAATCAATCGCCCTCACGGAGACGCTCGGCATGAGCAAACCCTCACCTCCTCGGGCGCTGTGTGTCACGACTTCTCGGACGAACACCCGGACTCGGCTGCCCATGAACCAGGTTGCCGGGGCGGGGCCTGCGGCAGTGTTCGAGACATTTTGTTTGTCCACTCCATTTTTAGTGTGATTACATTTTTTTTGTGGTGTATCTGCAGGGGACACAGCAACATATTGTCGCACCAGCAACGTAGCTGAAGGGGGTAACCTGAACAACAGAACGTCAACACCATCCCCGTATACTACCAGCAGCGGCAACAGCAGTAGCACAGCGGGATGAAAATTCAAACTGTATCATAGTAGTAGCTCTCCGCCCCTCCCTCCGTTAAAGGCACGCTAGACATACGACAGCGGTCATCCATGATAATGAGTGCACCCTCCTTCCCTCCGTCCCTCCCTTCCTTCAAAACCGTGAGCAGTACAGCAAGCAACAGTTGCAAGCCCCATATGTGCCAGGTACAAACAGCCGAAACAGGACAGCCGCATGTGTTTCAGACATTATATTTACCGAGTACCATATATTCTTCAGGTTGTAGCATAGACTCATGATTCATGAAGAAAAAATGCCCCCGACGAACATACACTAAAACTACCTTCTACGGCATGTGGCAGAAATCCCTATCAAAAGCGTGGGCTGAGAAAAGTAAAGTAATACAAAATGGCCCGCCTCAGCCACCCCCCGAGCAGGCATGACTGACGAAATTAATAAAAAAATCGGCGGGACGTCAGTTTCGACCGTGCGACCGCGAGCAGGGGAGGTGACACGGAGACAAATCGTCTGCGCCAAGCCTCATCTTCACGGATACCGTGTGGACCAAACGCCATGATTTGGCTAATGTGTACCAGTAGTGCTCTAAAGAAATAACCAGCCATCAACCCCGTCAGAGCATCTCGTCTATTAATAGTATATCGTGTATCAAAAAGACAACGTACGAAATGAATTTTACCCGATTTTCCACTCGAAAATAGACTCGACGAGCAGCTTTTCCGCTGGCCTCGGGGAGCGATTGCTGCTGCTCGAGCCGTCACCCCGATTGGGATGGCGGAAGTCAGCTCTCATAACTCCACACACACAGAGCACCCGAAGAAGTGCGGTTTGTAACATGGCGATCGCCTCCGCGAGGGCTTCGACCTGATGCGTCCGGCATGAGCGTAGCCGGTTCGGAGGAAATTTGTCGGTAGGTGGCCATAAAGTAACTGCCACAAACTGACCCTCACCGGACAGACAGACAGACAGGTTTCTGAAGGCGTTGGGGAGATCACAAGTGTACCACTCGTGGAACAGCAGTGCTTAGTTTTCAGTCGAGAGGGAGAACCAAAGAGTAATATCCTGGGAACAGTACTGTAGGATGGTTGACACCTCGGTACGTGAAACAAAGTCACGAGTTGTGTGGGTTCAGTGCTCAGATGGGGAGTAGGAAAAAAAACGGTCCGACTTCTTCGAATATGAAGCACAAGAGCTGTTCTCTAGAATATTACTACTTTAGCGTTCTTCGGCACGCCAACACCCGAGTCCTGGGCACGGCAACACCCACGTGATGATACCCGCACGGCAATACTAGACCACTTCTCCACGAGAAGAGTACAAATAGTACATCCTCGAACCATGATTTTTTTTGCCTTATGATCAACCCCTTTGTACATATCAGCAATTAGTTGCCGGCCAGTCCCGAACTGGTCGAGTCCACCGACCTAATTGAAGCGACGAGCCAGGCCGGGCGGTGACACCGAGCGAATCCTCATTCACATCTACGATGACCCCCCGCCTATGAAAGCTTGCCTCATCATCGCCTGATGAACGAAAGACGGCCAGCACCAACTACACCCCATGCACCCGCGCTTCCCCTCTCACATCATGATGAGCAACACGAGCGTACACGCGCATATTAGAATGGAACAAAAAGGGAGGGTACCTTGAAAATAGGATCAACCTCGCATTGAAGAGTGGAAGTAGAAGCGAGAACTCTGCCATCCTTCCGCCCCAAACATGCCAACATCCTGTACAATCGAAAACCGAAGTCGGCGCTTGCGTCGCGTTCCCCCGCACGTTCCCCCGCACCTACTGTAGTAACCGCTTTAGATTCCGTTTCATCCTGTCTCCTCAAACTAGAAGCGATAAAACAATTAGATGCTGCAAATACCACACCTAGTCCACTCCCACCACGCACCCAAGCCCTTGCAAACTTCGAAATCTCGTAAAACTGAGCAGGCTTGAGGTGGTATGTCGCCGTAACGTCGGCCAGACAAAATCAAGAGTCTCCATCAGCACCCGCTCGCCCCCCCCCTCCTCACTCCTCCCCAACTCTCCCCTTACCCCCTCTCCCCAAAACCTGAACGAACCGAAGAAGAAAAATACTAGAGCCTGGCATATCTGTCTGTGCCTTTACTTTCGTCTTTCTGTCTGCCTGTACACATTCGTCGTTCGAGGCGGGTGAAGACACTACTTCTGTGCCACGCTGTGCTATGCGCGACATACATGTGCAGCGGCAAAACAGAACCACAGCCTTGCGCGCGGTCGGCCGAGCGCTCGTAGCCGGTACGGACGACGTTTCGGCAAGCACCGCAACCGAGCCATCACATGACCAAGACGACTCCCCACGAGATACCACAGCAGCAGTGGAAGGCCATGGTGGAATATACCACCGCGCGAGATATCCCAGGGCAAGGACATCAATGAAAAGCATGGCCATAGCAGCCATGCGAGCCCACATTGAGACACCACAGCACAGTGGCATACCACACCGGGTAGCCACGATGGATGACCGCAAAAAAAAAGAAGCGCACCATGACAAACACAACGAGTGAAAGCGCGACGCTCGTCCCACTCTACAAGGCGCGCAAACTGTCCTCGCCGAACACACGCGTATGCCCCACATCCTCAACAGTAAGTAGCTGAACCACGAAAAAAAAGCTAAATTGAGATCAAAGTGAAGAAGACGGAAACGAAGGAAACAAAAAGGAGGGCAGGTTGTATGTAGCGACTACTCCGTGGGTCACGTGTGTGCGTGCGCCTGGGGTCTCGCAAAGCTGCGGAGAGCATCGGGCGCAGCGCAGGCCAGTCCCAGGTCCGTGATCGAAAGCCTAGAAGATCGCCCCCGCTTGTGATAGGAGATTTGTCACCTCCCAAATATCAATATTCCCCTTCCTAGCCCGAGGTCCCAATTTTCTTGAACTATCAGCACCTACCTGCCTGCCTGCTTCCCTGCCTCTGCCCCCCGCCTCGCTTGCCCCCCTGTAACGTGCCGGGCTCTAGACGACCTCGTTTAGGTCGTAGTGGATCCGGGGCGAAGCATAGTAAGAACAAACAAGCAAACATAAGATTGGACGCCAGGGGGAGGGGCGGGACGACGGGGGGGAGTATGATGCGTCATAACTAGTCGACCACCTTCACCTGGGTTGAACGTCGCAAGCTTCTCTCTCGCAAGTTTAGTCGACCGATGGATTTGGCGCCCACTTTTAGGAACATCGAGTGTGACTTTGGGTTATACACTTACTTTGAGACATCGACTTCGGGTTCGTTGGGAGCGACGTTCCGTCGGTGGGAGCAAAATGCTGTATCCACATCGGCCAAAATTGATGGGAGTTTTTTTTCCAGGGGAGACCCGAGCACGACGAGTAGCCTCCCCCCACGCTGCCGAAAGGACAAGGCAAGACAGAATACCAACGTATCACACAGCCCGCGAAGTTGGGTGTCGACAAGTCTGATTGTGCTCCCAGCCGGTGGCCTTGCCACAGACAAGAAAACAATGGCCGCAGGCACAAGGAGACAGGCAGCTTGGTCGGGTTACAGCACCCCCGACAATAATAGAAGCCCGAGCGAGAAACAAGGCGGACCAAAAACCAGACAAGCAGGCGTCAGGGTTCAACCATAGCGCTTCTTACAACACGCGACCACACGATAAATACCCCGAGTAGAAAAACGACATTACCAAAGACAAAGTTCCGAAGCTAAACCTTCCGCCTGTGTCGCTGAATTGCGAATATAAAATACCTGATATACGACAGGGAGGATACAGCGGCAGCGGCAGTATCAACAGTAGTACAGGGCCACGCTGGACTTTCTGTTTGCGAAGAGGGTATTCCTACACCAATTTCAAGACAATGACCCTCGAATCTCATGCACGCACGTATCGTCATCCTCTAAATACCAGCCTGTTTCTTATTATTACGGAGGAATATAGTTAATAGGACCTATGGTCCATACAAAAACCTACCTGGTATATATTAACTTTTTACTAACAATAATTGGTCCTATTAACTATACTCCCCCGTAATAGGTGCCCCGTGCTGTATACAGTGAAGTATGTATACGTAACTGTCGACTTGCTGTGTCTACTACAGCTGTAGTCTGTCTTTTAGTTACTATACACTGGTTTTATACTTCGTATATACTTACGAGGCACTACACGACACACACCCAAGAAAACAACGACATCCAAATGCCCGTACAGCCTACCCACAGGTATGCTCTACGCCTAATAGGCTTACATTTCGTTTGAGAATATTAACCATTAGGTAAGTTAGCTACATCAGGTACTACTATATATAGTACAACGCATGGTGGCTCTCTGTGTACTCGGCGTTGGTGCTAACCTTCCTATTTTTTTTTGCAGTCCAACAGCACGGTACTCGTTGGTACTCACATGTATGTGTTGTTTGCTGGCTTGGAGATGGAAGAATATCAGCTTTATTCCTTTCGTGCACGACGGAGGCTGAGACTGCGCTCATGTCTCTCATGGGAAACCCTGATTTCCCGTCCAAGATGCGCCTTCCAAGTACTACAAATACTATCCCCAGTGCCTGAACCCAGGAAATTACCGGGCTTTGAATCTCATACGAAGCAGTATCATAACACATGTATGCATGAAGCGTGCGACAGCAGCATCACACCTGCCCGGCTCTGTATCGAAAGGCATGTATGCGTGGTCACTCTGGTTGAAGGCAAGCAACACACGAGTACGCCCCACACACGAGTACGCCCCTGCAAATTTGATATAGGGACAGATTTCCGAGCCGATTGCTTTCTCCGAAACGAAAAAGCGCAGAGAAAAAAACGTTTTTTCGGCTTCCGGAAGATCTGACTGACGACGGAGATTTCCATCGACATCTTGCTGGACACACCGCTCATGTAGTCATCAGGGTTTGTTTGCACTCCCTCTCCCGACCCACGTTTTTGTCCAAGAAGGTCAGGGTAGGTATCTTACTATTATTCCTATTAATACTGGTGTTTCATACACTCTGCCTGGTACACTGCTTGTATAAGCCCGCAGCTAAGTAACCATCGCTGGTCTCAGCAGTGCTGATACCATTTTTCGTGTGCCCGAAGAGCGGAAAATATATAATTACCTTTATTTATTTCCAGTACGAAACAATTAAATTGAAACCAAATTTTATTTGATTGTTTTGGTCAGATAGCATTTCCAGACAGGAAAATAATAATTACTCACAGCAAGTTTCCTCGAAGATTTTGACATAATAACCTGGTATGCGCCAAAATAAATAATTATTTCACTATATATTATGCTACTATGATGCTACGTCCGCACACAAAAAACTTCCTCCTTTTTAAAAGTGTGAAAGAAGCGCCAGTTGGGCATCGAGTTACTGCTGTATTTGTACGCGAGAGTCAACAGCGGTCGAATCCACCACCGCAGCATGCAAATCCTCTGTTTGATGTGTCGAGAGCCCCAGCCAAAGTAGGCACGTTGAAACAGAGAGTTGCGCTGATAGCTCAGGTATTTGTAGAGCAACTGACTGCAGTTCCATACGTAGGTCGCCAGTTCAAATCTGGTTCAGCGCTTTTTTACTTCTACGAACATGATAGACCACACAGGTCGCCATTTCGAGGAGGTGTCGCGCTTCAAGCATTAGCTTAGGGACCGCCAAGAAGCGAGAAGGAGAAGGGGGGGGGGGGATAACAGACCCACACCGACGGCGTGGGGATGGCGCTTGGATGCGGCTTAGGACTTAAAACTAGAACGTAAAGAGGGGATACTGAGAAGAAAGAGAGAGCTAGGACAACAAATGGAGTATTGTTGGTAAAGCCTAGCGGGAAGTAGACACAGAAGGAAGTTAGACTTTGCGCATAGGTTTCCTTTGTTCGCGTGGTTTTCTGCTCTCGGGAATGTTACGAGTGATCAACGTTGATGCTCATGCTGCACATTGTCGGATGGCAAAAATGATAATACTAATGATAATAATAATAATAATAAATTGTTCTCCTCTACTATAACGGGGCACAAACTACATTTAATAGGACCTACGGTATACACAAAAACCTATACTTCGAAGTATGTAAATACATATATATATATATAGTTTTACTAACAATATTTGGTCCTACTCCGTACTTACTATGGCCCCCCGTGAATAGTAGTTGCACTCACTACACGCACTATATACCAGTAGTACTTGTATCTCTAGTACAAGGTCTTTTACATCCAGGCAGCAATCGTTATACTTAGGTATATCTGTAGTGGTCTGTAGCCACGCGTTTTGGTTTGTTGTGGGAACGGGGAGGACTCTATGCTGAGTTTGAGTTATACCCGCGGCCATGCTTTAGTCCAGCTTGCACTTTCTTGGTGTCGCGTGGTTTTAAGGCGTGCCTCCCGGCCGAATTTAGTTTTATTTATTTGGTCATTTTCCGGATCTTCATCTTTTTTTCGTGTTGTTGTTGTTCTCATCGCCACAAAAAAACCAAAAAAACAATAAATACAAAGCAGTCTGTTGTCGCAGGACAGGCTTCAACAACTCTGAAGTGGAAACATTCCTCGGGGAGAAATAAAACAAGCCAAAAATAATGCGCATGATATCTGAAGCGCGTTTGTCTGCCTACACCTCAGACCAAAATAAAAAGTGAGGTTCGCGCACATACATACCAGGTATCGGGTATGCGGTACGCCGTACACGTCGCGACTAAAACCGAGAAGACTGCATACTACCCAGAAAAAATAGACAGGATGAGATAAACAAGTCGACGTTGAAAAATCGAAATCGAAATCGAAAAAATCTCAAAATAAACAGAGAGAGAAAGTTAATTTCAAGAAAGAAAGCAAAAAAGCAAGAACGCAAGGAAGGAAGAGAGGAAACACACGATATAATGCACAGACTTCCGTAGATTGCAGGCTCGTAAGCTACGCGAGGGGTGTTGAACGGAGATGAAGGCGAAAAAACAAAACATACCTACTACGCTACTATGAACACCAGGAAACGAAAAAGAAAAAGGAAGACGACGTAGTAAGGCAAAATATAAAAACAGTTAGCAACAAGCGAAACGGAATATACAGCCGGAGACACAAGGCGGGGCAAACGGGAAAAAAATGAAAAATGGAAAAAGGGGGGCAACAAAGAGACGAAAAGGGACAAAAAAGGAGCGGGGGGTGAAATGTAGTACAAAAGGTACGCACTGATGCATACAGACACGCGAAGTTGCCCCGATGGCACCATGCTAGGTATTTGAGCCCCAATGAAGGAAGCGCATCATGGCGATGATGACCTTATATATCCAGGCGTCAGCCTGTGGGGCAGACCACCCTTCCGCCTCTCCTCCCTCGTCCCCCCCCCTTTTCCCTGCCATTCTGCGCACGTGCATTGGCGTCAACGGTTGCAGTCACGGTTGCAGCCATCCTTTGCCGTTCTGCCGATGTCTCCTTCTCATCTTTATGCCTTTTCCGCATGAAGATCTCCGCCCCTTCCTTGACCCGTCGGAGCCATTAGCCGGCTATTTCTGTGCTGCCTCGTGCTACCCTTTAAGCTCGACGCAAACCTCCCAGAGGCCCTCCTCAAGGCACCTCACCCGGCTCTCCGGAGTCGCCTTTACCCCCGACCATGTGCCCGAACATCCCCCCCTAAGGCAGATGCTCCTCTATCATGCGTGTCGTAAATCCCGCAAACAACAGCCTACGCCTGCGTACCGTCGTCCCAATGCTTTATTCTGAGAAGCGTGATATAGCTTACTGTAGGATATAGTGTGGTCGTCGCGCTTTCGTTTTCGCCAGCCGAGGCACCAGAGTTACATCTTGTGGTGGACCTCTCGTAGCCTACCGCGATCAGTTTTGCTCGGACTTCGAGTAACACATCCGTAGAGCAACGTTTGGATCACCTCGGCTTTCAGCACCCGTACCTTCAGGCGTAGGCGCACTCCCGGGCGGTCATAGACTTCCATCTTATACCGCTCTAAACACGCCCGTGCCCTCTGGCGTCGATGGGTTACCTCGACACTTCTGCTCGTCCGGATACGCAACCCGAGCGTTTGTTTGTACACTCGGCCGGCTGAGGTGACGGTGAACGGCACGCTCCCCCCATCTTTTTTTTGCAGACACAGTATCTCCGTCTTGGCCTCCGGGACCGTCAGGCCGAACGCGGCACATACATGCAGTCACGACCACCGTCCGTTAGGTGATTGCGATACAATGCCCGTAACGTCAGCATACAGCATTGCCCACAGCAGTGTCTGGGCCTCTTTTCTATCCTTCCCCTGTCCGCCGCCCTGTCAAGCCCGTGCCTTCCCCCGCTTAGTTTTCCCCTTCTCCTTCTTTCGTCGGAGTTTCACCATACCTACTGTAGGGCTCCAACACGTTTGTCCGGCCACACTGAAAGTGAGTGCACAACACTTATAAACCAGCACACAGAAAGAAACATGATTTTTTCGCGGTCAACCAACCTAATTCGCTCTTGGGACAATCATGGACTCCACCGACCTATGGACTCCACCAACGTCGTGTTGGTGGTAGGATCTTTTCTTTGGTAGAAAGCAGGTAAGACCGAAAAAGGCTTGATGTGCATAAGGCGGCGCGCGCAGAGCAGAGATACGCGAGCAGACGGCACGACACTGCCCGCTGCCGATTGATAAACCTAGGCCACCACGGCAGGTCTACTGCTATGGGTAGGTGCAACTGAGTAACTCTAAGAAAACCGAACGTACCTACAGTACGTATATCATCATTTATTGTTTGGTAGTAGGTTCGGTAGTCACGTGCGTGTGGGATATATTAGTAGAGACCCGGGGGCGCCACCGACTCTGCGAACCGACAACTGTGTGTTTTTACCCTGGTTGCGGTTCATCTTCACGGGTAGGGGAGTAACAAACACTTCATCCTTGCCGCGTTTTCGGTACCCGTTTATCCGGGCACTCTGTCTAAATCGGAAACCCTTATTATTACCTTGAAAGCCCTGGTGTTGTTGGTAACTTGTCAGACTACCACCCCCTCTCCCAAAAGTGACATTCTAACATCCTTAGAACAGTCGAGACTGTGGAAGCGAGCAACGCGATTGATACTCATTCGATTGCGATACTATTTGTAACACATCTATGTATTTAGACTGGCCTAAGATTCGTACGTTGGATATCAATAACAGTGGTAACTCCAAGCCGGATAAATGACGACCCCCCCCCTCCCGCGTTCTGACAAGCAACTTGCGAACACCACCGTCGTTCACGAGCAACGATGCATGTCGCAAGCACCTATGTAGTACGAAGGTCCGTCCGATTAAAATTTTAGTTTCATAACATACATATATATGTTGACATTTGTTTGGCTACTATGGGTCATTCTTATCGGAGAGCTTTTTTTTTCTCCGTATTTTCGACATTTTTTTCGCGCAATCATTCAGGCTCCCAAATTTTCCATTTCTTCCCCCCCGAATATTGGAATGTTAACGAAGTTGATTTTTTGCCTTTTCTGGAGAATTTCACGAATAGTGACAGAATGCGAGCGTATATTGGTACCGATGTCCAATTATTTCCAAACTTTGGAAATTATGGAAAACACGCTCTCCGGTAAGAATGAACCCATGACGGGGCACAAACATACATATATATGTTGACATTTGTTTGGCTACTTTGGGTCATTCTTATCGGAGAGCTTTTTTTTCCAAATTTTCGACATTTTTTTCGCGCCATGATTCGTACTTCCAAATTTTCCATTTCCCCCCCCCGAATATTATTGGAACGTGAACGAACGCGATTTTTTTGCTTTTTCTGGAGAATTTTCTTCTTTTGGAGAATTTCACGAATAGTGACAGAGCGCCTCCGTATATTGACACATATCTCCAATTCTTTCCAAACTTTGAAAATTATGGGAAAAACGCTCTCCGGTAAGAATGAACCTATGACGGGGGACAAAAGTAAATATCTGGTAGGTCTTTTTCAGAACAACACTACACATTGTCGGATGGCGAGCCGAACAACAATAGTAAAGAGGACCAAATATTGTTATTAGGGGGGATCAAAGTTAATAGGACCAAATGTTGTTACTAAAAAAAAGTAAATATATACCTGGTAGGCTATCGTGTGTGCCGTAGGTCCTATTTAATATGGCCCCCGGTCGTAGTTAAAAAAGGGACATACGCAGTTTGTTGTGTGTACCGTAGGTCCTATTTACTTTTCGTCCCCATAATAGCGAGTGGGGCGTTTTTCCCTTACTCACACATTCCACATTGGGCTATAGTATGTATGGCCTGGTATGTGGTTGACTTGTTTTGTGTTACTCTGGATCTAAAGGGATCTCCGTCGGGGGAATGCGTGGACATATTACACAACTTTCGCTGAGAAAAACTCGAAATGCCGCGATTTTGAGTGGTGCGAAGAGTTGTTTCAAGCGATACTGGTCGGATGGAACCATCCATGGAAACTCAGCAGATTCAAGAGACTTGGACCAATAGAAAGGTGTTTGTTGTCTCATTTATTTTTTTCTTCGCAAAAGCTCTGGAGAGCGAGAAATTGGGCGTCGAAGATACGGCCAAATTTTTTGATATTTGGTTGCTACCTGGACAAATACAGAGAATTTTTTCAGTCTATTTTGGTTGGCCTCATTGCATCGAATTCAGCCCACGCGTTAGTTCTCTCACTCGTTGAAACTTCTGCCCAAAATCGGCTGAAACGGCGGGTGTCAGCGCGCCTTGCCGACGCGATCATGGCAAGCACTGTTTCAACTGCTAACTCTTGAACACGAGATACAACCGTGAGGCAGCTAGGCTGAGCCTCCGTGGGCTCGCTTTTCCCAGCTTTTTGGGCTCGAAAAAAACGAAGGCTCTGGTGGGATATTCGCCTTTTAAAAAGACAATAACACGGTTTTTGGGCTCGTTTTAGGCTCGGAAAGACAAAATAGGCGTACTGAAAACTATTTTTTCCCGCCTTTTTACCTCGGATTTTGAAAGGTTTTTTTTCAAACTTCTGTTTTTTTAGCTCCGAAAGACGAAAAAGGCTCTTTAATAGGGCCTTTTGGGCTAAAGCCCACGGAGGCTCAGCCTAAAGGTAGCCACTCTCAGTGGAATTAAAGTTGAATCTGATTGACTAGTACGTAATGCACTGAATGCGGCAGCTCTCTGTCCGACCACCTACCGGTGTACTAGGCAGTGCACATTGTATGCTTAGACATGTCGTAGGCACCATGCCGCGCAGAAGGTACCGCAGCTACCCACCTCCCGTAAAGCGTAGGGTACTGGGGGAGGTGGGTACCAAAGTCCTTGTATATCGAGGTAGCAGATCGCCGGCCTCATAATTCATGGCGCACCGAATGCGGCGGACCTTCGTCCCTCCATGCACCGGTGTCCTGGGTATACCACATATTTCATTACATTTCATGTCGTAGGCGTCATGATACGTACTGCACCCTAATTATCCAGGCAGTAAATGCCGTGACCCCCTGATAGCGTACATTCACGATATGCACATTACACATGCAGTGCCGGGGCGCTAGCTAGCGCGCCGGTCCTTGAACCTCTTCCCACCGTTAGCGATACACACGCGCTATGAATACGGTAGTATACAGCACAAATTGTGGGCCGGTGGCCACGATGCATAGCAGGCGACGTGACGTCCTTTCATAGCGATGCACACTGGTTCGATTGCATAGTTCATACCAGGTATATACCTGCAGGTCCTGGTAGCGCACATCAAGGGTACGTACAACGACCTACACGATGCCAAGCCCCAGCTAGAGGGC
Organism: Postelsia palmaeformis; assembly: GCA_037834295.1. Taxonomy (NCBI): domain Eukaryota; class Phaeophyceae; order Laminariales; family Laminariaceae; genus Postelsia; species Postelsia palmaeformis. Next base: position 13,648 of record JBBMHQ010060921.1, read on the forward strand.
GGTGATGGTTGGAGCATAGGCCAGCAGCCGTGATAGAACAGGCGTACATGTGAATTACATAGAAAAACGCGGCGTTGCACAAAATCGATTCGTACGCGGATCCAGGCCAATGATTGGATTGTACGCGCCCTCGTCCACGCCAACGCATGGGTAATACCCACTAACGTCCAGGCCGGATTACGGATAGTAATGGTTCTACTGAATGCCGGTGCAAACGAAATAAAATATTATTTAATGCTACTGAACACAGTGGTTATGGCGGCAACACACAACATCGATGCGACTATTCGGAATGCATGAGTGGTACCCTCCCTCGTCCACGCCAATGAATGGATAGCACCCATCCTTATCTATGCCGGTGCACAGACAATATCCTCGTCTATTCCGGTGCGTGGGTGGTTCCCTTTATCGTCCGTGACTGTGCACAAAATTTCCCTTCGCCCATGCCGGGGCGCGAGCAGTACCCTCATTCATGCTGGTGCGTGATTAGTACCCCCGGTCCATACCGATGCATGGATAATCCCCTCATGAATATACCCCACCGCTGTCTCTGTTTACTACCGTCGCCACCCTCGCGTTCTATTCCGTTACCGTCAGCGTGTTCTGTTGCGTTTCCGTGCCGTCCCGCCGCGCCGCGCCTACGTTCTGTTCCCGTTCCGCGCAGTCCCACCGTGTCTATGTTCTGTTCCGTCCCGTAGCGTCGTGTTCCGCTCCGCCTCGCCCCGTCTGTGTTGTGTTCCGTTCCACGCTGTCTCGCTTCGTCTATGTTCATATCTGTTTTTGCGCCGTCCCGCCGCATCCCCCTTTGAAAAACGAGGGAAACGCTTTTTTTGGGGGAAACTCGACGTGAACGGCAACGACGTGCAGCGACAGCGACTCCCGACCTTCGCGCGGAGCGTCGGGCAAGCATGCTCCCCCCGCTTCAAGACGAGCTTCATAAATATAAAGATGAACTAAATCGACAAACACGTCCCAACCTGCCCCGCGAGGGGGACGGACGGTGATGGCAGGTTTCGGCAGCTCGGCGCCCGGAGTCTCCACGGTCCTTCTGCACCGCTCTGCCGGGACAGCCGATTGGGAGGCCCGTCAGGGCGGTATGCACCTTCGCCGTCGGCCCTGTCGGGGTAGGCACGCCCGGGAAGCCGTTCGAGGGTCCGGTCGCCGGGGCTCTTCCATCGGCAGCACGGCATTTCCAGTCGTCCCGTAGGGGGCGGTCATGGGCGCCTATGCTGGTCTGTCCCCTCCCCCCCCTGTATTTCAAACTGGCGGGCGGACTACCCATGAGACAGGGTGTGTGTGTGTGGGGGGGTGTACTCGATAGGAGATATGTACTCGATTTCATGCATGGCCGTAGTCGTATGACCATAGACCCTCGCATC
>JBBMHQ010060932.1:0-13725 GCA_037834295.1 Postelsia palmaeformis
AGACTACACTGCCGAAAATAGAGTCGCCAAAGGCACCTTCGGAGGATCCCGCTGGGCGGCCAGCGGAACGTTTGGAAGGTATTATACTGCAGAAAAACTTGTATTGTTATGGGCAAGAACACTGCGATCTACAAATAAAACACGTGTGTTACCCCAGCTGCGTTTTACCGCGGCCTGTCGGACGCCAAAAATATTCAATTGAAATTGGCCCAGTCCGAGTTTGGAGGTTCCTCGCGAATGCTGCTTCAATCCGAAAATAATCACTTCTACATTCTCGATGTTTTCGGATGTTGTAGATCCCATGTCCAAGCCCATTCCATATTACGTATACTTCAAGGTCGCTGTTTCGATGCAGGGAGGCTTGGATGGTAATGGATGAAAGTGGGTGACGAAAGAAGGCGGTCGAACAGAAAGCTATACCCTCATACTCAATATCAAGATCAGCGAACAAAAGTAATCAGTGTAGCGGTGCGAAAAAAAAGTACAACAGTGCAATGAAATAGGATAGTTCGAGACCTACCACGTGGTCGCCATTGATAGGAGACGATTAAATGTACCTCGTGTACACGTGGGGATGCGACACACCGGCTAACCATTGCCACAACGCGCTGGATCAAGGCGTCCCTTCAATCCCACCCACTTATCTAAAGAGCGCGGTCGTGGGGCCGCGACATGTCAAAGTCGCGAACGGGGGGTTGTGTCCACGTTGGTCAGGTGCACGTCCAAGGGTTGCCAGCGCAAAACAACCTTCAGTTGTGGGTGCGTTGAAATGCGCAGACAACAGTTGCCGTGAAGTAAAACGGCTACCTCACGCAGTGAATGTTGTAACGGCTAACATCGTTCGTGGGACCCTCGTATAGCGATACGTTTGCATAGCCATCCAAGCTGAAATAACATGCTCGAATTCCGGCGATTGAGCGAGTGAAAAGGTACAGCTCATTGAGCAACCATATATCGCCAAATCTTCAAAAAGCCTAGTATCCACGCATCCGTATGAGCGAACACGTCTGGAGCACACCACAGACCCGCGAGGTCTCCTGCTATCAACAAAGACCCAAGGTGGTGGGAGTGTGGCGTCATCGCAAATACTATACTTAAATAGATAACCACAGCGACAACGCCGCGAACTCCAAAACCTTGAGATACATCTCCGCGCAACTTTTCGTCTGGCTCTTCGTTGAAAGCGAAATGGAGATAATCCATGACGACAGCCTTGAGCTTGGACCCCGAAAGGGCAAACTATCGCGGCCCTGCACGCCCCTGCCATCTGTGCGCTTATTTCGAGGAGTCTTTGACCTCGTCCCAAAATAGACTGCGTCATCACGCACGACAACTAAGTAAACTCCGCCGGTCGAGATGAGCATCCACTTCTCGTTGGATGCCTTGGTCCCCTTGGAAGCCAACAGGCCGTCGTTCGACCTGCGCTCACATATGCAAATGTCTACAAGTGAAGGTAAAGCGAGACCTGCACACGAAATGTACAACAGCGACGGGATGGGCGAGGAGACGAAAGATGTAATTTATCAGTCTAATGAATCAACGGGCATACCCTCGTGTTTTGACGACAAATGCATTTCAGTGGGGACCGTTAAGAAACCGCATTTGAATCATCGGTTAGCAGGTTGGCAGCCAAACATGGGACAGCGACGCACATATATATATATATGTCAGCAATCTGCAAACAATATGACACTGGGACAATAAACAATCCACCTTAGGTGCGAAGAGCAGTATCCTCGAACACAAGTGCAAGCCACTAAGAGGTCGTTCCCGGGGGTGCAAATTCGCGTTTCCAACAAAAGAATACAGGCACAAATTCGAGCGTTCGACAGGTTACTGTTGTGGTTCCTGGCATATACCACGATTTTCTACCATTTACTGATGTTCTGCTGTTAATACTAGTATATAAAGCCCATTTTCAAGGTGTAAACGAACACAACTGACGTTACTAGCAAATGCTTTCGGGGCTCGATACGGTACTTGCCGATATTGCGCAAATTCTGTGCCGACGACGACACTGTTCGAGGTGGGACTGAACGGCACGAAGGCGGCAGAACATTCGGAGCAGCCAGGCAGGATAGGCGAGAAATGTAAAAAAATAGCATCCACCATCTCCGCCAACCTAATTGAAGCATAGAGCCTCCAACTTTGTCGGCCGCAATCTCCGACTGCATAATATAATCGAAGGATATATATATTGGTATCACACCGAACGCCATGAACAGTTAAAGGAGGTGGCACATCTAATTTTTTCGTCAGGGACATCGGGCTAGCGTTAGACCAGCTATTATGGGGTTATTTTTAGCCATTCCTTCTGCAAGTTTTCAGCGGTGCCCCGAAGCCCGAAAAACGGAACGATCTAATATGGGACAGGGAATCATCCAAACTTTTAGAATAAATTCCAACAGGGGGCAAACATCAGCGAATACTTTCAGAACTGAGCCAAGTTCGGGGTGGTCTCTCGTGCCTCCAGGAAGAGAGTTATTTGACTTGAAGGAGTGTTTTGAAAGCGTTCCGCGCAAACATTCCACGATTTCAATGCGTAGGACCAATATGAAGTACCAGGTAATGTCGAACACGCAACGTAAATAGTGACTCGGAAGCTGAGACACTACGAGGATCTGCAATAATTTTCACACTGTTATGGCACAAAGGTCGACCTAACGCGGAAATTCACACAGAAGCTAAGAAATTGCGAGGATCAGCAGTAGTTCCTACGCTGTTGTGGCAAAAAGGGTTAAATGTCCACGCCAGTTGTAAGGGGCCCCTCGGTCGAAAATTTGAAAGACTACTAGGGCCTCTTGGCAGAAAACATGAATCGTCTTTTTTACAGCAGCAATGAAATATCTAGCACGATACCGCCAGATCATGACTCCTTACTGAACACGGGAACTTTCTGGTTCTAAGGCTCTCACAATCTCCTGACTAAATTACAGAGTGTTCGTGGTAAGGTCTGAGAGATGTTGGGGCCCTTAGAAATGCGAGCGAGGGTAGGCCATTCGCACCACAAAACGAAATTGATCGAAAACGAGATTTTTCATCCCTTCGGAGTTCCTGATTGGAATTTTCACTCCGCCGTGACCGCGCAGGACGCTACGGCATTGATAAAATACGCCCAGGTAGGTTCTCTCCCTAGTGTAGTGCTTGGCGTTATCGTCGGAAGTATTCGTTAAAAAGGTATCAACAGCCTGAAAAATCATTTCCGAAAATCCGCCCTACGAGTAGTAGCGATGTGTGGGGTTGGCTTTTGGGAAAAGTGCCCTTTGTGTGATGAACGAGGTGTTGGATCGATCCGGCGCATGACACGAAAACAATTGGCCCATTACCTACGCTCTCCAAAACTTCCGAGAAGAAGATGCTCTGCGAATTAGTACTGGAGAAATGTCGTGATTCATGAAAGGTCAAACTACTCCCAATTGAAACAATGTACCTGAAGACAAAACCCGGCAGTGCTCTTGTATTTCCGCCGGGAGGGGGCCTTTGAGCGATACGTGTATGCCCCTGCAAAACCGTTAACGCATGATTTCGTTTGATCTCGTCGGCAGTTTGGGATGGGGACCCTTGCATCCAAATGAAAATATCATCGAACACTAAAATCTGGTAATAAACAACAAAACAACAAAAACCGTAGAAGCGGTGGCAGGGGCCAATGAAAAAAGTGGGCGCAACATCAGGACGCATCTAAATATAAAGGCGTGGACTCCCTACGCTTGAAAAACGTGAAGCGAAATATTTGAACGAGCCTGTACCGGTACCAACTGGGGTTCGGAAATGATGGTCAATCTTGGATAAGAAACTGCTCAACGCTGGAGATGAACCAGTTCTTGAAACCTGACAGCCTGCTCTCACTACCGTAGCCAGCACGGTGAAGCGAAGTCACTTTTTAGTATCCGTTCCTTTATCGGCTCGTTCTCTATGGGAATGACTTCCTGATTTCGCTCAACGATGTGAAGTAATCTTGACCTGCCCACGGATATGTTACAGACATCAACACAAGGAATTTGGATGCACCCATTATTCGCCAAGTAAAACCAACCAAACTCGCGCTTCTGATAGCATTATTAATAAAACGGTCTGAATTTTTCACGAATATCTTCTGAACATGGCTGTCTTAGCACTCTAACAGGCGTGCGAGAGCGCTCTGCTCGAATGGCATCGAGTACATATGCTAGAGGGTTCGAGCGTCCATTTGCCCACGAACCAGGTTCGGACGAAAGATGTAACCAACGAACGAAAAATATGGTTTGGCCGGATAGAACGACCCCGAATCCCGGATAACCCCCCTGAAGGTTCGAACCCGGAAGTTACAACATCGTTAGAAAATTGAAACACGCCAACACACAAGGGGTCTCGATATCTCTCGAAAAACGACTGCACATGCTCCGTCGAAAGCGGGCCCGATTCGGTCGCTCTCCAGAGGTTTGCCTGTGCCGCGAGATAAAAATGACCCGTCAGTGGCCGGGCGTTAAAGCGAGGCGTTTTACGCGATGCCCCAGAGGGGCTGCACAGACGTGCTGCCGGCTGCCACACCCTGGGTGCTCTCTCGCGCATGCGTGTTTAGAATACTGCTTTGTGTATTGCATTGTCCAGCAGCACGCTCGCAGCGCTCAAGCAAGTGGATGACGTCCATAAGAAGCGTGTCGTGCGCTAGGTGCAAGAAGCTGCCAGCAGCCAGCAGTTTCCAGCTTACGTTTTCGTGACATATGCTTCCTGTCCAACCTCTGAGTGCATACCAGCTGGTTCCAGCGAATACAAGAACTCTTCGGCGGTAAACGTTTGTGCCCTGATTCAAAAGAGTTGGATAACAAAACTCGGTAGGGTTGGTTTTCATGAACGTACGGAAATATGTCATGACGGCAATTTTGAAAAATGATTTCTTTTGGTTCAGGAGGTACACTTCACTTGTGTTTTTTCCCGCAACTTTGACCCTAGATTGCGGACAAAAAAAAACACTATAACAAAGGCTGTTATCACAATTGGAAATCAATTCATGAAGACACTTCTGAAAAGAAACTTTATGCTCGAACACATTTTCAATCGAGGCGAAAAAGTGACTTCCGTGAAAGCAAATACTGTAGTTCCCCTACGATCTTCAAAGAGTTCACGACGACTTTGTTCCGGAAATCTGGCGACATTTCTCAATTCAGCCTCGTAAGGCTCACAGAACAGAATAGGTATCACGGACGTCTACCCGATATTGAACCGATCATGTCAGAAGGTATTCAGCACATTCACTGTGTTTCTGCCCGAGGGTGGAATGTTACGTCTTTTTCTGAAGCTAGTTCAGAGATGTATAATATCCTATTTCAAGGAACAGACAGCTTTACCCAAATTCGACGTGAAAAATACAGGCAATCACACTGTCAATAATAGCGTACCACAGTACATCAATATACTCGATACTTGGGAATGCTCATCTCCAGCCAAATACTGTCAACATCGCATGTTAGCCAGGGTGGTTTTGGCGTATAATGCGAGTCTTGATAGTCTGGATACTGCGATGTACCTCGGGATGATATTGGAACGGCCTAGGAAGCGGTGAAACCTTAGTATTTCGGATTTGATACAGCGGGTATGACGAGCTTACGAAGGACAAGATCTTATTTTGGGCATCGACTGGGAGGGGCAAACACAGACCGAAATGCAGCGGAGCGGGTGTGGCAGGGGGAGAAAACAAACCCGTGTTGCCGAGATTTTTGCTTTGAATGTACAGTGAGGTAGACCTGCTGTGATATTGACAGTTTTTTCTGAAACTCATGGATGCCGGAAAATAATGAGAGATACTACCCTCACTATAAGTTTCTGTCCGGAGACGTTGATACCTAAATCATGCCGAGACCAGACAAACAAGATAAACGGTGAATCTGGATTTCCATTTCGCTAGGGCAGCGGCTGTATACCTACGCGAAACAGCAACCAACAAAATTCCGATCATTCCATGTTCCATGTTCAAACGGGCTCTACTAAATGAATGGGCACGGGACAGTAACGCGTTGAGGCTACTCTTGATATTATGATAGCCATCCGACGGTGTGCAGCATGAGCTTATAGACGTCGAAAACCCATAAACGCCCCCAAAAAGGAGAGGATAATCAACGTGAATAAAATCATTTCGATGGAGATAAAAGACGAAATTTGCAGCTGTCTACACAACACTTTAACGGGGTATTATAGTAAATTGGACCAACGGTACAAACAAAAACCTATAAATTTTCCGCTTTTTACCCTGAAAAAATGGGTCCCCTATTTCGAATGGTCGCCGTAATACCTCAAATCGAAACACATGAACACCATGAAATGAGCTACGCTTCTTCCGAGTGACAACGCCAATCATGGCGTCCAACTGGGCGTTTTTTTGCTGCTGGGAGTATGTACTGCTTCTTTTGCTGTTCGCAGTGGTTGATTGGTATTTCCTCTCTGCCGCCGCTGCTGTCGTTGCGTTTGGTGTTTTTTAAAGACACTTCGCCGCTAAACAGACGGAAAACAGTAATACGGTCGTCAGAGAGCGATTGATCGTGGAACATAGTTTTTACAGTACTGAAATTAAAGAAGAAAACTCGATTTTACTACATGTGATACTGCCAGCTGCAAAATGCGGGGTGTTTCCATGGTTCTTCATAATACCTGGTGTATTTCTAGACTTTTTCTCCGTGCGCCAAACGATTGAAGCTTCAAATCTTGTATATATGCCATCAGAAGATCCCGAGCACAAATCCGTTCTGGAACGTATTGTCAGCTGTGGCGTTCCTACATGATTATGCTGTCAACTTTACACTAAAAGCGGGGAGTTTTTGCGATACTCTCTTACCAGGTATAGGTTTTATACTGTTTTTTTTTCTCTGTGCGGCCGACAGTTTAAGATGAATAAAACAATACAGCAGGCGTCTGAAGATGCTCAAAACAAAATGAATTTGGAAACAAAACCTGAATGTGGCGTAATGTGACAAGTGTGGCCTATCCTTCTTGCCCAAAAGCAGTTTTACTGGTCAAAGGGCAGGTTCCAGAACTTGAGCATAAGTCGACCTTAGTACTTATTGTTGCAATATCTATCATACCTCTGTGAGCACCTCCAGGAACAACTCGTGTTGTTCATGTTCGCCCTTCGTACAAGAAGCACTCATTAACTGTGTCCCACTTACCACATTTTCTACATTATAATTTGGAGCTTCCATACACGGTAAAAATGGGCAAACGGTCGACTGAAAAAACACGTGCTCACGTTTAAGGCTCGACCCGAATGGCGACAGCGGCGGCCATGGCACCTCGCCACTTTGCGCATCGAACAGTCCCGAATAAAGGTGTAACGGTTCCATGCAGACTGGAATAAAGAAGGCCCGAGATAACAACCGGAGCAAGACGGTAAAATATGTGTAATAACTCACAAAGGTAATTCAAACGGCAGCAGATAGTGAAAGTGCACCAACAGAAATTGCGTATCTTATATGCCTTATCAGACGGCACGCGCTGCAGGCGAGCAGATGAGTAATTGAGGACAGGACAAAAGTTTGAAGTTGACATAAACAAAATACCTGCGAAGACAACGGATGCAGCTCGAACTCACCAGTAAGCAGCGAATCGTACAAAACAAAAAACAGGAGAGAAAATTCAAGCGGGTGAGGAACAACAACCAACGTTTATCGGCGACAAACACGACCGGGCGGAGTCTGTTGCGAAAGTTCACGGAAAAGTGTCACTCGAAAATAACTGACCTCTTTGTTCAGTCTTGGTGACTGAAAGGCGACGGGAGGGTCTCCGTCGTGATCGGTCTCGAGCCATAACCCAGCATTTCTCCAACCTCGGAAATACGAGTCAACGCTCAAGACCTCAAGTTTTGAACGAGAACCGATTGTCGGGCCACCGCGGATGACGCGTTGTTGAAGACGACTGTGGCAACGTTCCATTGCCACAGTTTCTGCTGTTGCGCAAAGCTATGCTCCCCGCGTACCAGAGAGTAGAGAGGCGTGTGGTTAATATTTCATCTACCAACTGCGGTCAGGCATGCTCGTAGGCGTGTTCGCCGCTGACATATATTTTCCGTTTCACATTCCATCGAGGGTGAGAGGAGTAAAGCTTCAGGTACTGCAGAAAAAACCTGCCAGTTTGCGCTATGTGTGCGGAGCGCAGATAAACCAATCACCGAGGTGATACCAGACAACTGCGGAGGGGGGCTCCGTTCGTTCCCAGAACAAGGATTTAGGCCTGTGGCGAGATGCATCCTCTGCCGTCCGAACCTCACGACTGGCCAGCGTAAAGTTAACGACCGGTCAAGAACGCTGACGACCACAGTAACAGAGATATTTCGGTTGATTTCGTTTGTATTGTGCGTTTAGCTCTCACCCTCGTAGACCTTGAATCCAACCCTTATCCTTTATTGCAGCGTCAACGTACTTCGATCCGGGGTCTCAAAGCACCCTCCGCTCCCTCTCTCCCCCCCTCTGGTTCCTGACGTACACCTGGTACGAAGTATATTCATAAGGAACTCTGATCAAAATATGAGCAGTTCACCACTCTTTGCTGAACCCACAAGTCTGTACGTAGGTGGTGAATGTTAACTGTCTACCATATCGGGTTAATGCCTGTTCGTGGGGCAAAACATAATGAGAAGGGATTTCACAGACCTATCCCGCGCGTGGATTCGGGGCTTTCGAGTTCTTCGCGCACGTTGCTGTTTGACATCATTTGGTCTATCCATCATACAATACTTTCGAGGAAGAGGCGATCACAGATTTACGACCGTAACTCACGGAGCACGTATCAAGAACAAAATATCTCGCGCGTACTCCTCAGTGTTCAAACATACTTGATGCACTTTTCTCTGTGCAACTGGTTATTCTGTTACCGATATACATCACAGGTCTCACATGAGTGGCGTTCAGTTAAGATGCCGAACATCCCAACTCAACCGCTAACTAGTATTGTGGCCACGGTTGCCAGCGAAGAGCGCGACGCCTCCCCAACGCAAAAATAAAAGCTACCATATACCAGTTACCATTCCTTATATGTTTCAGCAGCACGCAACAGCAGCACGCAACAGCAACATTAGGGGCACTTCAACAGTTGCTACGTATCGCGACGATGGCGTTCGGCGAGGATGGCCTACATCCCGAGGACATTGGATTGAGAAAAAATACGACTTTAATGTGTACTGTAGCTGCAAACCTACTCGCCAGTACTCAAAACACCCTTTGAGTTTCAAAATGGGGCACAACTACTGTCCGTCAGTCTGGTATAGTACTCGGGCGCCGTACTATGCCCAAACACAACCCGGGGTAGAAATATATTATTCGCGTTCACGAACGACTGTGGTAATTATTATACCACTTTTCGAGTGTGGCAGCTAAACATGTTTTATGAAGTGTTGACATAACACGGAATGATGGTGTCGTCTAGCTGCGTTACGAAAAAACTCCGGGATCACTTTTTTCTCGACAGAACGTATGCATGTGCACATCCGACGGCATGCCCTGTAGGGTTTGTAGATTCCGGGTAAGGTTTCGGGGATCTTACATAACTCACCTGAATTCCGGGTACAGGTATGGAAATCTTACACAACACAGAGAAATATCGGGTGTTGCATGGGAGCCTTACCAAAGCTCACAGAAATTCCGAGCGGGTGTATGAATTTTGTACCCGTACCCCTGTGCTTTACAAAGTGTAGGGGACCGAGTGCATACTCCGGAATTCACTTTATTTTCGGGCATTTACCCTACACGAAGGCCAGGTATGGATGGGTATGGCATGATGAACCCGTAACATGGGTGTTGTGGCACGGGCGTACATACCTCAAAGTTTCGGGTACGGGTACGAATGTCAAGCATAACTCAAAGAATTTCCTGGTACGGATATGATGTACCGAACTTGCAGAATCTTTTTGTAGGTTAATCAACGAGTGAATACCTCTGGTAAGTTTTTGTATGTATCCTACAGGACACAACCTTGGAAACGTCTATAAACATGTACACCTCGGTCGGCCGCCTTCTTTGAACTTTGCCAGATCGGTTTCAGCCATTCGCTGGCTTTCCCGCGTTCTTGCTTCACTTGAATTTCGCCCGCACCTTTCATGTTTCTTGTGTGAAAACCAAGACATATTGTACACTTGGTACCTTTTATTATCATACGACAAGATGCAATGAGACGTAGATGGCAGCTTTTAGCCTCACACTTTGCACCTTTCGCTTTTCTGTGGTCGCAAAAAAGTGGGGAGTTGCGGGCCTACGACGTACGAACACATCAAGAAAATCGAAAGTGAAAAGCGAACATAAGTTGGTGCCTCGTCCTGTCCGAAACTAGAAGCGCCCAACCCTGGAGAAAAAAAATGGGCTCATCCTGGCAGCTGAATATGTTTTGCTGCTGCAAGGGCACCCGTATCCCAGATGAATTGCGATACCTCTCTGATTACCAGGTACATAATATTGCGTGAGACAGCATCATCGGACGAATTCATGCCGGACAGCCGCTGTACCGCAGTTCTCGCTCGACTAGGGACGGCAGCACAGGCCTCAGTGATGGCTGCGGGGAATGGACATTCACCGGCAGCAGACTCCCATGTCGGTCGTGTATGTTTTGCTCGTTGGTTTCGAGCTGTCTAGTCTACGCGGTTTTCGCCGCTAGTCTACGCGGCGTTCGCAGCTGCGGCTGTCAGCACGGGCTCGCTCGTCGCTCGGTCAGGTGCTCGGGTCCTCTCGTCGTTAAAAACTACACCACCCGAAAAAAAGAGTGTAGGCTATTATTTCGTCTGCCTGTATATGTTGCAATAAGGTATTCGCCGCGGAATCGCATGATTATTTTTTCCACGAGTTTGTCGGATAATTGTACTTGGACGAAAGCCAAAAACAAGTGCATCTGTGCATTTCGAGCCATTTCTAGGCACGCAACGTACTGCACCCGACAAGATCATTTCTGGCGCTCCCTTTGACAGGCCAGCGCCCAATCGTATATACCGATGACCAAAAGCTTCGACACACACCTCTCCGTGTCTAAATAATTGGGTTCGACCAATTTTTGGCTTTAGGCCCACCTATCTCGCCCAAGACGAAGCTACAAAAGATGCTACTCAAGCAAGGAATTTGACGGTTGCCGGCAGCCCAGTTCTCACCGGGATCTTGTTGGGTGTACCGTGCTCTGTACCATTACAGTTCCCCCCCTCCCGTATACGGTGACTTCGCGATATGTTCTATTATTTTGTCGACAGCTCGGGTCAGTCCCGACGGCCCTGGGCCCTTAGTTTGTTGCTTTGCTGAGGCTTCAGTTTGCTGCTTTGATGCTTCTTGCTCCTGTTAATATGGCTCTACGGCAGTTGCGACAGTGCTGCCGGTGGTCGTAGCTGGAGGAGCAATACCAAAGAGAAAAAAATACCCAACGTCACACCCTCAGGGGGAGAAAAACTCTCGCAACACACAGGGGGGCAAGAATTCGGAAAGAGGGAAAAATCGTACTCGCCGATACTCGTAAAAGGCGACTTTAATCTTCAACTAGCGGTACAGCCACGGCTCTGCCCGTAGACGACGTCGTCAACAGGTGAAAAGCGAAAAAAACCTTAAGGCTACGCCTTCTGAGCCACTTAGAGGTACCAGGTATATGTTATTGTACTCCGGAGAAGGGTTCCTGGTCCTTTCTGTGATTGGCCAACGATCATTGTATCTACAAGTGGTCAAAAGGCCAAGTTACACCTGTCACGGTGTTTTCAACTTGGGCTTCGCCTATATCTGCATTCGAGTGCACTTATGAATACCTGGACCGATCCCTTCTCTAGCAACTGAAATACAGACAGTCGTCGACACCAGCCGCCAGGTTAACCCTCGAGAGCGACACTGCGAACGAAGCTTGTGCGGGAGAAAGCACAGTTACCCTACAGTAAGAGGTGGTAAAGAAGACGGGTGGCCCATTCTGAATTTCTACCGTGGAAACCAAATGCGCGCCACGCTAAAACTTCATAACCGTTTCCATACCGTAAAAACACGCATGATAGCACAACTCCCTCAGACAACACTCCCCCTCCCCCTACAGGAGTACTCAACACGGCTGGCTGTCGAGTTACAAAATTTTGGTATGGGAAAGACACTAACTCCGCACAAGGGGGGTGATCGTATCGCGTAGTGTGTATGTATATGGTAAAAGGAGCCCGCGAGGCAGTTGCATAATAAACCCATTGGTCTCTGGAAGAGGCCACACCAAAAAAAAAACTGTTCATTGACGCTGTCACTATATGCGAGAATATCCGCTTCGAAAGCGCTTCATAGCAGGATGCAGCTCACCCTTCACGCGACTCGTCTAACACCTTACGGCGCTTCGCGTTTGGTGCAAGCAATGTCTGCTTGGTCTGTGAAAACCCGACGTGCTCCGTCCCGGCATTGAAGGGATGCGATCGTTGTGAAGTCGTGTTATTTATAGCCATGTTCAGTACGGGCGCCATTTTGTGCGCGGGATTTTCACAAATACCAGTTCAGGGTGGTCTTCACCGTACACGCTTCTCGCGAGGTTTTGCAGCCAACGGTGGTCGCCGTTCCACAGCTTTACACGACGACGGCAACGCATCTTAGACCTTGGCCAAAGCCCATACTGCAGGCAAATTTCATTATATTTGCCGTAATTGATAACACTCTGCCTGGCATGCTGGTACGTATTGTTTGTCCGTGTACGGACCATGCTTGCATAACTCAAAGCCCCTCCGAATTAAATGCCGTACGCATATGCCACACAAAGTGGTTATTAATAGTGCGAAGACCACACACACTCCTCTTCATTCAGAACCACGGAGTATGACCTCTGCTTTGTTCACTACTGGTAGTGGAGATAATCAGAACGGACACCAGATGTGCCGGACGTTGACGGGTAGAACGAACGAGTACACACATCCTGAACACCCACCGCAGTGTCCGTGCTGGTGGTTTATCTAGTAAAGATACAATTTATTTGATCACAAAGGTTGAGTCAGTGGAATATTGGCGATGCCATTCACCATCACCAGGTCAGGCCCCCCGCGCCGCGTACCGTGCAGTACTGTCAAATACGCAAAAATTGCGCGGGGTAGTAACACACGATTGATAGCAGGAAGCGAAAGGAGCTACTGATGAAACACGAGAGACGATGCGTGGCTTTATGACTCTAGCTTTAAGGCTCTAGGTAAAAGCCACAACTGCACTCTCGGTTCCAAAATCCAGGAAGGGGCAGAAAAGGAAGGCCCTCCTACTTTGGTAGTTCCCGCCAATTATGACTACGTTATGACCCGGAGTGAAAAGCAGTCCAACTAATCCGTCAAAATGGGGGCAATACCACCAAGTATGTGAAAGGGCGCTCGCCAGCCACAGCTAACAATGTGACCACAATGACAAATTTCACAGCGAAGAAAAAAAACAGGCTATACAATTAACATGGAAGCCAATATATTGGAATGCGTATGGCTTGTAATCCGAACAAAAACCAGAATGGGGCGTCCGTCTACTTTTTGACGTTACATAACTTGAGGTTTCTACGGTGAAAGCTGCGTTGGGAATGTGTCGTAGTCTATTTGGGTGTTTGTGTTGACAGCTATGGTCACCTGGATGGAAGTCCTGGCACCTCGTGTGGACGTTATTCAGTTGCCAGGCATGGGATCGGTCGCGCCATTTATAGGTGACCTTCAAGTCAGAAAGAGGTGAACCTCACGTTCAATAGCCCGCAAACGGTGTGCATTGGCCTTCTGAGCCACTCGTAGGTACGACGGCGCGTTGGCCAATCACAGGGGCG
>JBBMHQ010060943.1:0-15017 GCA_037834295.1 Postelsia palmaeformis
TCATGCATGACCGTAGTCGTTTGGCCATAGACCTTCGCCCCCCTACAATGCCGGGACGCGGCACGTCGGGTTTCCACCGACCCCGCAGACATTGCTTGCACCAAGCTCGAAGCACCGTGAGGTGTTGGGCGAGTCGCATGAAGGGTAAGCTGCATCCTACTAAGAACCGTCTTAGAGACACATTTTACTGGATATGGATAACAGCATCAATTAGTCGATCCAATTATCTGGTGTGGCCACTTCCAGAGACCGCAATGTGTTTACTATGTAACTGCGTCATGGGTGCCTCATCATATACACACTACGTCATACGATCACCCCCCTTGTGCGGAGCACAGATTCTCCTCGCACAAAAATGGTCTTACTTGACCGCCAGCCATGGTAACCGCATAAAAAAGGGCGTTAGCCTGGCTGTCTAGCTCACGCAGTGGGAGGCGTGTTTTACAGCGTCGTCGCCAACCGACGCCAACCCAACCTATATATATATACCAGGTATACAAAATATAAAGGGGAGGGGGGGTGCTGTAGCGCTGATGGAGTAACCTGCCGATGCGATGTTGTGTGGGTATGAGGCAGTTGCATGGTGATACGATTTGAACTTGATAATGCCATACGGTGATAGTGTGGTACATATGGTGATGGTATCACATTGTGGTTCACGTGCTAAAGGGAGACTTTGATAATCTGATGTTTTGATAGTCTGATATGCTGCGATTCTGACGATGTGACATTCGGATAACTCGATATTCTGACGTTCCGACGGTTTCATCTTTCGATAATGTGTCAATCTCGTACGACATGCGGTTATTGTCTTTGTCAGTTCATGGAGGTCGAAGACCTGTCGGGATTTTATTTCAGGAAGGAGAGTGAAACCACTGGCAACAGAGGAAACCAGCAGGTGATGGAGGTGCAGATGGAATAGGGGTTAAATGGAGTTATAGAGGCGTGAAGGAGTGGTACATGATGATTGCGGGGGGGGGGGAGGGTTGTAGATTGAGGGGAGAGTATTACGTGGATGGGGAGGGAATTGTGGAAGGAGTTGTAGAGGTAGGAAGGAACGGCGGGGTGTGGGGCTGGGGGTTAATGTCACGTACGCTTCCGACCGTAGACCCTCGCAGCCATACGATGCCGAGACGGAGTACGTAGGCTTTGCACCGACCAGGCAGACGCTGCTTGCACCAGGCGTGAAGGGTCATAAGGCGTTCGGCGAGTCGCACGAACGGGCAGCTGCATCCCACAAGGAACCGCTTGTGAGGCGGACTTGAGGAGTGGGGTGGGGGTAATTATCCAATGTAGCGGGTGGATGTCGTCAGCATTTTTAGCCCTTGTCAATTTAGATATCTCTGTTTTAGACGCGGGGCGGGGGGGGGACTCTTTTAGCGTTGAGACAGCTTTATGCGTTTTTGTTGCTGCTATCTTCGCCGTCGTAGAGGCCCCCCGCGGCTGAGTCGCGGTCATAGTGGTTGGCGCGGTATTCACAAGAACGGTTACTTCACTTCTATGTGGATTTTGATGCGGGCTGCGTTTTTTGTTTTATAGTTTCGTCCGTGAGGATGAGTGCGTCAGATTTTGTCAATTGTATGATTGTTTCGTTTCGGTTCGTCGTCGCTTCGTTCGCCTTTCGTGCCGGTTGGCGTTTGGCGTTGACTGTTACGTAAACGGTTACGCTCGCTTTACCTTCAATCTCCATTGCTGCAACCCCTTCCCCGCGACAACTGTAATTTCGGTCGTGTTTGCGCGTGCCCGTGTCCGCGTCCGTGGTGAAATTATCCCCTGCCTTCTAACCCCTTTAGACCTTGATCACTGGCCTCCCATTGGGGGGACAAAACACTTGGAAATACAGTAGAGTCAAGTGTAGACTCATGTACACCGCAGTTAACATGCCGTGTTTTTCCTTTGGTCTGGCTATACCAGGTACACTGCAAAGCTGTCCCACGCTTTTTTTATCGTCCGCCGAGCGCTCTTCTGCCTGCCTTGCATCCATCAACACCAATCATGATATTAATAGTCGTCTCTCTGATTTTTACATACTACCGAACGGACATATCAGGTATACGTCGTTTTCAGTTGCTGGATTTTTTTTTTTGTTGTTGTGCCTCCTTGCGTCTCACATCGGCTTGCTGTACGGACCGTGTTTGTTTCCGGCCTCTTGTTTTTATCTCTTTAGCTTGCGCTGTTCAAGCGTGGTTGTTTTTGACGACGTCTAACAGCCTGTTTGTACTTCATAAGGTCATACAAAACTGCCGTACGCGCTATCGAAGTATAATGCCATACGCAGCTTGCAAACACGATTTCCGACGTAATGCTCGATCTCACAGCTCATGTTGTTATTTATTTTTTACATCGTTGGGCTAGACTATACTCGTATGCACGGATTACCTTTTTTTTCTTATTTTTTATTACATCTTCTTGTGTCCCCAGCGAGTGAAACGGCTGGGCCAGGAGCACGCGGACCTGAGCCAGAGCCTTCCGTTATCGCTCTCCTCATCCGTGTTTGTGAGGACCCACGAGGAGCAGATGGATTGGATGCAGGTGGGTGGGTATGGGTAGGTAGGTAGACGGGCGGGTGGGTAGGTGGGTGGGTGAGTGGGTGGGCCGATTGTTTGGTCGATCGATCGGTCGGTGGGTCGGTCGGTCGGTGGGTCGGTCGGTGGTCGATCGGTCATTGTATAGGTCGATCGGTCGGTCGATCGATCGGTCGGTCGGTCCGTCAGTCAGTCAGTCGGTCGATTGGTCGGTCGGTGGGTCGATCGGTCAGTGGGTGGGCGGGTTTGTCGGTCGGTCAGTCAGTCGGTCGGCCGATTGGTCGGTCGATGGGTCGGTGGGTCGGCGGGCGCGACCGTTCGTGCGTGGGTTGGTGGGTGGGTGGGTGGGTCGGCTCACGGACGATCGCATTGCGGCCGGCCGGCCCACGCGTATGTACTATGTGTGCTTGGTAGAAAGCCGTAGTTGCAACTGTAGCTATACCCCTCTAACCCAAAACTGTATACCAGGTATATGACTGTGTCGGAAACGAAGTGTAAGTGGAACTATAGTTGGAACTGCAACCGTAATCGAAGCTGTAGCTGTAGCTGTGACTGGATCATGCATTGTTGTTTTATCCGCAACTGTGACCGAAACTCGAAACGCAACTCTGCCTGCAACGTGACCTCAAACCGTAAAACTTAAGCTGCAGTACCTGGTGCAGCAGTGCCAGTATGGCATACGCCTTGTGCGCGGCGGTTCCCCCCCTTCGGCCTGCTCTTTCCCCCGCAAGTAAGAATTAAAACACGGCTTTTCCATGATAAGAGAAGTTGTGTTCCCTGCGAACTTCATTGCTCCTGCTATACTATTTTTCCACGGCAAAAACTGGGAGATTCTTTTCGAGGTCGCCGAAAGGTTGAATATTTTACCCGCCCGCGGTATACCCTCCAAACGTAAGATATACTTCGAAGTATCGGGACTGATGACTCCTCTGTTCCGAACAAAACCTTCAACCGCACACAAGTTGACAAATCCTGCTTCGCGAATTCCTAGCGACGGCTATAAATGAAGGACTATCTACGGCGGACCATAGTAAAGAGGACCGAATATTGTTACTAAAACTAGGTAAATAGATACCAGTACGGTTTCGTGTGTGTACCGTAGGTCCTATTTACTGTGGTCCCCCGTAACTAGGGCAAACCGCATGCCAGTTTTGGCGACAAACCACTTTAATTCTAAGCACGGTTGTCTCCTAAACGGGAATGTAGTACCAGGTATTGCTGCAAGCGTTCTGTTCTGGTCTCTTCGGTTAGTACAGTAGCTGAAGTACGCGATATTTTTGGTGTGCTCTCTTCGGCGATCGATAGGGTTCTCGCCATCCTGTCCTTCCGCATAGTATAATTCGTACGGTAATGTTTTTTTTTCAGAGGTAAAAATACCATGTGTGTATAGCAGTGTATTGCTTGCCCCGCGTAGGCTGTCTTATTTAGTGTACCTGGTACTTTTACGGGGGACCGTATTATGTAGGACCGACGGTACACACACACAAACCTATGTATACTGCTATTTTTACGAACAACATTTTGTCCTATGTACTATGGTCGCCCGTAGTCGGAGGGTTGTTCATCTAGTAACAATTAACTGGTGTGCAAAGTATTATTGTTTTGCTGTTTTCGGCAATGGTCAAAGTCGTTGCCATCCTGTCCTTCGCTGCAGGTTCAGGTTATGATATCGGGCATATTTCAATGCATAGAATACCGGCATTTGTTTTGTTTTGATTCATACACTTTTCATTAGTATCAATATTGCGTACCAGGTATATACCAGGTATCGGAACAATTTTCGTATTTATGGGCCCCACTTGTGCTACCTCTTTTCGTAGGTGATTATCTCGGGACCGGACGATACCCCCTACTCGGGCGGGCTGTTTGCGTTCGACATTTTCTTCCCTCGGGACTACCCTCAGTCGCCGCCCAAGGTCAAGCTGATGACCACGGGGGGAGGGGGACATCGGTTCAACCCTAACCTCTACGCGGGTGAGTTTTTTTTGTCCCTGACACACGTGTGCTACGCTTGAGGGTACCCGCACTTTTCGGCACATAAGGAGTGGTTGTCGTATATAGAGAGTGGGCGCAACCAAACCCGTGCTGTCGCTGCCCCCCAACCCACCCCACCCCAACCCAACCCAAACCAACCCAACCCAACCCAACCCAACCCAACCCAACCCAACCCAACCCAACCCAACCCAACCCTACCCAACCCTACCCAACCCAACCGAACTAAAGCATTACCAGGTATGTTGTCGCACGGCGTTGGTGGGGGAACCCGAAAGCATTACGTATTGTTTGACGGACAGGGCTTCTCAGATTAAGAGGCTGTATACCCAATGTCACGGGGGATTATAGTAAATAGGACCCAAGGTACACACAAAAAATAATATATTTTCCTATTTTTACTATCAATATTTGGTCATGCTGTATTTACTATGGCCCCCCGTAATAGCATTAGTCCTTGTACACTTGACCCGATCTGATCATTCTGTCTGTCTTTTATGTTGGGGGGTACATGGGACGGTGATGAAGGCGGCACCATGACACCCTCCCCCCGCCCCTTCTCCGTCTCTCCCACTCAAATCTACAACGCAACCCTATCCTTGAATCGCATCGAAGCACACCCGCAACACGTTGCAATGCTAATGGAAAGGCTCTCCTGGGTACATCGGACGGCGACCAAGGCGAGAGAATGACGTCACGCCCTCCCGTCCCCCCCACCCATCCCCCCTATTTCTCTCTCCCCTCATCCTCCTATGTTAACATCGACGCGACACATTGCAATGCAACGCAGACGGGAAGGTCTGCCTGTCCCTTCTGGGCACGTGGGGCGGCGACCAAGGAGAGAGCTGGAACGCCCAGACATCGACGCTGCTGCAGGTGCTGGTGTCCATACAGTCGCTCATCCTCGTTCCGGAGCCCTTCTTCAACGAGGTGGGGGTGGACTAGGGATTCCCGTATAGATGGTTGTATCATTCCCGCGATGAAAAGACAAGGCATGAAGCGTGGTTGCGAGGGGGGATGAGAGAAAGCCTGCTGTGTGACCCACCCGGATCTGAGTTACTTTTAATAGCACTATTGATAGTAATATTACGGGGGGCCATAGTAAATGCAGTATGACCAAATAATGGTAGTAAAAATAGGTAAGTATATAGGTTTTTGTGTGTGCCGTAGGTCGTATTTACTATGGTATGTGCCCCGTAGTAGGAGGGGGAGAGAAAGAGCAGGGAGGGCGATATAGTAAATGAGATGGGGGAAACCCGTGAAAAAACGTCGCGGTGGGAGGGGGTTCTTTCCGGCCTTTGCTCCGTTTTAGTCGGGCATGGGAGTATGGGTTCGATGGGGCTTCCCTTATGTTTGTTTGTCTCACTGAGAAGGGCCGGGGAGAGGGTAGTAGATAGAGGCCTTCGTGAGCCTTTCGTCATTGAGACGAGGTGGAATGGGGTTTGTAGTTTATTAGTTTGTTTGCTTGCCTCATCCGTATTGACGGGTGGGCGAGGGGGGAGGTATTATATCGTTTTTTTCAGTTCGACTCCCTCGGGTTGGGGAGAGGGGATTTTTTTTGCGGACCCTTTTTCGTTGAGTTGGGGTGGAATAGGGTTTCCTGTTTTCATTCTGGCTCGTCGAGGTGGGGGATGGGGGACATTTCCTGTGTTGGGCCTATTGTCCAATGAGTTGGGATGGGGTTTCCCGTCTATTGTTTTGTCTCGTCGAGGTAGGGGCAGGTGGGGTACTCGATATCACGCATGGCCGTTAGTCGTATGACTATCGACCCTCGCATCCCTACAATGCCGGGACGGTCGGGGTTTCACCGATGAGGCAGATATCGCTGGCACCAAGCGCGAAGCGCGGTGGGGTATTTGGCGAGTCGCATGAAGCGTGGGCTGCATCCTACTAAAAACCGCTTTTGAGGCGACTTTCTTGCATATAGAGGACAGCGTCGAATTCGTTGTTTTTTCCCGGTGTGGGCACTTCCAGGGATAGCAATAGGGTTACTTTGTAAGTGCCTCGTGGATGCCATACCATGCATACTACGTGATGCGACAATTCCCCTTGTCCGGAGTAAGGGTTCTCCACCCCGCACCAACAATCTATAGCTCGATCGCCGGCTGTGACCGACTGTCAACAAAAAAACAAGAAAAAACAGTGCCCTCGTTGTCTAGCTCACGTAGTGAGCGGCATGAGCTACAGTGTCGTTGTCAACCGACGCATACCCAACCTACGAATAATACACGGGGGGGGGGGGGTCTCATGCCTGGGCGTAGTCGCACGACTATAGACCCTCGCATCCCTACAATGCCGGGACGGGGCACGTCGGATTTTCGCACACCAGGGGTTGATTTAGAGTAGTCGATTTGTTTAACCTGTTACCCCTTCTTCGATCGAATACAAGGCTTTCTTCATTTTTCGTCGATCGCTTGGCTGCGTTTTGTTGTTTTGTATTGGCCACGATACGTCGCTATTTTTTCACTACAACAGTGCTGATAGCGGCCTGTGACAGAGTGGCCGCGTTATCCAAGCTACCCAAGGCCGTGGCTATTTGGTGTATCGACAGTAGGTGTATGCTGCACACGGCCCTTGGCTTCCTCACACCGAAAACGCTCAAAAGACTCATTCTTGAAAGAGGAAGAAGGACGGGCATCAGCCTCCCATTCTCGACTAGCTAGTCTCGACCCTTCTTCGTTCCTGTTTTCCCCACCCCACCTGCCATATTTTGCATGACTACCGTCGCCAGCGGGCACTTCTTCTCCCCTTCGAGTGCACGTGTTGCATCCTACAAATTTGGCCGGGGTTTATTCCTCGGATGGCGTTCGAACTAGACTCCAAATGGGCATTACAGTTTTGCCAATTTACGGTCAGAGTGGTGTACAAGATGTGCCTTGCCGGGTTTTGAGAATTGCAATGAGTACGATTCGACCTGTTGCTGTACGGTGTATTAACCGACATGCTGTCTCCCCTCCCCTCTTTCCGGCCGCTTCATGCGGTTTCCAACATGCCTTGGGTGGCGTCTGCGTCACCTGTGGGATTCGGATTGTATCGTCTCGTCAGCCTGGGTACGAGCGGAAGCTGGGTGAGTCCTTTTACTGCTTTCCTTCGTTTGTTTCGTTCGGGGTTGTGGGTTTGTGCAAGTAACGTGATGTCAAAACGGTGCTAATGTGGTTCATAATGCCTGCGCCATTATGCGAATTCATGTTGTTTCTCGTTGCGGAGTCGGGCATTGGTGTTGTTTGTGTTTGTGTTGGTGGTGTTGATGTTGGAGATGATGTTGGTGTTGGCGTCGGCGATGGTGTTATTGCTTGACGACTAGTGCCGTGTTTATTGTGGGCCACGCACAGAAAAACCTTCCGCTAGCTGACTGCCGTGTACAAAAGGCTGGTATTGTGTGTCCCTGTATTGTTGGTGTAACTGCCTCAGCTATGTGTGAGTTGGACTGGATCGATTGGTGACATGCTCAGCGTCACGAACATTGTGTTATGTCGATCGCGTCTGTTCTACCCCCCCTTCGTGAAGGATAACACCACGCCCGGTCAAGGTCAAGGAATAGCTCCTCAGTGCTTGTGCCGTAGGCGACCCTTGCCTGAGAAATTAGGAGCGCCCTATGATAGCTTGGGCATTGGGCACGACTTTCGCGCGACACGATAATACCAGCCGGTATTGACATACTGGTATATCATACCGGTACATGTTTTTCGTGAACTGATTTTCACGCAGGGTGCACCTTACCGCACATGGTAACATTGCAACGAAAGCTTGAGTCTGAAGCTACAGCAAATATTTTTTTTGTCAAGTGGAGGCCACGTGCCGTAGCAGGTCAACATTCTTCACTCCGTACCACTCCGGCCAGGAATGCTGCCCCCGTCTAGTTGTAGCGTCATACTAGAAACGCTCCTCATATTGCCGGACAGAGTGGGGCCACTCCGTACGGAAATTTATTGATCTTTTAATCCTCATTGTAATGCCTTGGCTCTCCTTGAAATCACATTTCCCCGCGCCGCTGTGCTCCCCATGGAAGCATTTCAACTTTCGAATCGTTTCGATTAATTATTCACCACCCCTCGCTCGAAGATGGGCGGGGGGCAAGGGGAAACCCTAGGCCGGCCTCCACACAGCCCCGTTCCAGCATCCGCACACACACAAGTCAGCGACCACTCCACCGGCGTAAAACTCCTACTCTCGCTGGACTCAAAGTATACGTCGTGTGCTTGTCAGCAAAGCAAAACATCAAAAGTGTCCGGCTTGCGGCATTCTTACAGCGGGATGAACACAACTTCGTTTTTGTTGCTATACCCAAAACACTTTGGCCCGAACAAGGCAGAACTTGAGAGCCGTCAACGTTTTAACTTGCGGTAGTCTTTGACCTTTTTGAGGGTGCAGTCCTGTCCCGTTTTGGAGACAAGCCACTCATAGCTTGTTGTTTGGTGGCCAGTGCGGTACTGCAGTTGCGAAAATGTCAAAAACAGTACAGCAGTGGCATAAGTTTTGCGTCTGGCTTTTGTTGTGCCTCGTTTCGAGAGAGGAAAGGCACAGTAGTTGTGTGACGATAGCGTGTGACGTGTATGGAAATCCATCGGGGAACGATTGCTGCTCACAGCAATGCAACGATAGCGGTACGTAGCGGTTGAATGCTTGACTCTTTTAGGACTGCAGTCCCACACAGTGTGTGAATGCTTGAAGCTTGAGTGGTCTGTCCCCGAAGCGGGACTGCGGCTCTAAACGAATCAAAATCCCTGCGAATACTGAGGACAACGACACCGGGGACAGGTGCGTTCAATGGCTACAGCAGTATTTTGGTAAATCGATCGTGTTCGGCGATTCCAGGTGTAGTTTGTTTTGGTCAGAGGCGTGCTACGATAGGGGAAACACTTTTTGTTTGCGTCATGAGGCAACACTTGTGACTGAAGGTGTTCTTTAACCCTTCCAGGACTGCAGTTCCCGTGTTGGGGATAAACTACCTGGAATAAGAGTAGTTCGCCCCCAAACGGGATTTCAGCCCCAAAAGGGTAAACAGAGGAGCTAAATAATTTGCCTCGGTTCACCATGTTAGTTACGTACACCTCGGGTATGGGGTTGTTGTCGGGTTAAGCATATTTCCTCAATTTCGCAAAGTAGGGTTTTGGGTGAGATGTAAAGCCCCTCGCTCGAGTTAGGAGCCTCGAGAGTTCAGGCGCAACCCTATCATAGATGCCCCCATTGCAATTCTGAAGGGCGGGAGAGGGGTAAGAATCCTCCTCCGTCCCCGTTTTCGTTTTTCACGATCATATATCGCTTCCGTCAGGGCCCATGTTAACCGGGAACACGCTATTTGGAAATGTATTCTTTATTTCAGTGAATTATAATTTGATTTTGAAAAAAAACTTGTTCGTGTCTTATCGGGGAACGGCGTACTAATAGTCAATAAAAAATAATTCGGAGTATAAGGTTATTCCCAACTAGCGTTCCCCGTTAAGATGGTGTTCTTATCTTGGATCAACCTACACATATACCGTAACTCCGGGCGCCATGCAGCGCTCCTCACACTAAAAGATCAAGCAACAAATAAACGCTTCGCTCCTTCAGCCTTGCGTCGCCCCGTGCGTCCGAAACCTTGTACTCTGTACGTAAACAAGGTATAAGGGCATAGGAATACAAGCAGCTTGCTGTTCGCAGTAGACCACGGACGGTATCGACCATTTGTTTTTTTATAGCCTTTGAACAGGCCACCCCTGTCGTGTGGGCGGGTGGCGTGATCACTCTCATCACACCACCGCCACGGGCCCTGCAAAAAAAAACAAACCTCGAAAGTAGGACAAACGGGATGATAATTGACTTTGTTTTTCCTCGATATTTAGTCCACCTATTTCAGTTGTTTTTAGTAAGGTACAAACGCACCTTGTACGTGAGACGTACGAACACTGGCTGACGGATGGTTAGATCATGGCGACGCTCTCACTCCCTTAGCGTCCAGCCCGTGGTCCCAAATAGGCCCAGAAACGTCTCGGCGGAAGACTATTCAAGAGTACCTGTCACGACATTGTCGCCAGTGCCAGTCCGCGACGCCGGATGCTGGGTGCTGTTGTGAGCCGTGTAGAAGCTGCAGGCTGCAGGCGGCAGTACACGTTTTCTGTAAGTTATATTAAGGTTTTCGTTTTGAGGGGATGTCGAGTACCGAGACAATACCCTACTACGAGTATCGGTCGGTATCGATAAAATACCCGATAAGTGGTGGATTGTGGTCCGTTCCGGTCCTCTTTTAGGTCGTAGGTATTGTTATATGCCGGATGGGGGCACTCTTGCAGAGGACAAATACTGGAATCCGGTACTTGGTATTTCCCGTATTTCGGCATCGATGTAATATCGATGCCCGGCATCGATGTAATATCGATGCCGAACCCGTTTTTGTCGGTTTCTTTATGCAATATCGAAACCGGATTGCCGGTTTTTTCGGTTCCGTTCGGTTCGGTATCGGAATCCATCGCTCCTGCTGAGTACTGTTTCGAAGGAAGTTAAAATGCAGACGTACGCCTTGAGAATGCCACGACAATGACGTTTCCCACGGCGATGGCCACGCCATCAAATTGAGGCTGCAGTCCGGCGCTACAACGCTCTCGCCTGGAGTTATGGCATGTGGGAAGCTGTTGGTGCTGGAACCGGCGCCATGTAGTGGTTCTAGAAGCTGGTGTCAGTTGATGAAACTACCTTTCATGGGCAGTCTGACGATGGGTTATTTGTTTCCCTTCGTTCCCTCGCATTGACGCCCCTTTTTTGTGGACCAGTGCCATCCCGAATGTGCAGCTCCTATTACGGGAGACCGTAGTAAATACTCGGAGTAGTGAGTAGGACCAAATATTGTGAGTAAAAGTAGGAAAATATGTTCGCTTTTGTGTGTACCGTAATTTCTATTAACTATGGTCCCACGTAATAGTAAGCTGACCATCAGGGGCAACCTGTCGGGTGTACTGATTGAGCACATTGCATGATTTGGTTTGGCGTCACTTGACGATCGCACCGACCTTCTCAGCTTCCCACGAACTCGATGTGCCTTACAACAAACCCGAAAGGCTTGAACGATAACATGTTGTTTGTGCGACAATGTGCTCGTACTCTCAAGTGCCATGTACAAAAATCCCGTAGTTTTTTTTTCTTTCTTATTTCCTTGATCTGTCACGTTGTTTGTTGTTGCACATTGCTATCACAGCAGTACGAAGAACCCAACAAATTTGTTCGCGACTTACACGAACCGTAACTACCGATAAGAACCCCTCTGCTGTGCGAAGCCCCTCACCACAACGGCGATGGTGGACTGAAATACCGAATGCGCCCAAGCCTCATTATGCAGTGCTCAAGGAAAGACGCAGTGGTGCGACGAAACTGTGTGATGCCTGTTGCAATGCAACAATCATTCAGCATCGTCGAAGGTTTTTATCAATAGCAATAAAACGAGATTGACGTTGCTTACTGTAGTGCTTGGACATCAAAATATTGTTTGGCGGTGCTGAACTGTGGAATACCAGGCACCTTCCTTGCCCAAACAATATTTCATGTGCCAGGTACGGAGCGAAGGATGGCGCATTGACACGTACCAGGTATACACCTGCATAGCAGCTCACTGCTTATAGCAATTATTCGATCCCTGGTATTTGCTTTTACGATCACAAGTGCTTACGCAAATCGGCATCGTTTGGAAAATGTTGAACGGTTGAATGACTCTTTGGCCTCCACCTTACTGCGCCAGGTACGGAGGAAGGGAAGACACAGTCGTGGGTGTACAACGCCAAGCAAAGGGAGGGAACCCTAAATTATGCGATGCTGGAGATGCTTCAGCGCCCGCCACCGGGGTTCGAGGACGTCGTCAAGAGACACTTTTACCTTCGCCGAAGGTGTGCTTGCTTACCGTGCTCGTTGTTGTTGTTGGTGGTCGTCGTCGTCGTGTTATATGTGTCGTTGTTTATAGTGGTGTTGCTGGTGTTGACGTTGGTGGTGGTGGTGTTGGTAATGGTGGTGATGGCGTTGTTGTTGGTGTTGGTATTAGTATTGGTATGGGTGTCGGTGTTGTGATATTATTGGAGGTGCTATTGGTGTTGTAGGTGATTGCGGTGATGGTGTTGTTATTAGTTGTGGTGGTGTTGGTGATGGTGATGTTGTTGGTGGTGGTGTTGGTGTTGGTGGTGGTGGTGGTGATGATGATGGAGGTTCTGGTGTTGATTTTGTTGGTGGTGGTGCTGTAGGTGTTGTTTGTGCTGCCGGTTGTGATGGTGTTGCTGTTGCTGATGGTAGTGATGGTAGTGGTGGTGTTGGTGTTTGTGTTCATTTTGGTGTTGGGGATGCTGTTGATGTTATTGGTGTCGGTGTTGGTGTTCGTGGAGTTGGTGTTGGTGGTGTTGGTGTTGCTAGTGTTGTTGGCGTTTTTGGCGTGAGTGTCGTTGTTGCTGGTTTCATTTCTCGTCCGGCTTGCGGAATCTGGGTAGAGAACGAGGAAAGAGGCAGAACTACAGACATGAAAGTAGCATGATAGTACGACCATAGGCACGGGCTTGGTTAAAGCACTGCATTCCCCGCGTCTCTCAGTACCACGCTAAACAAGAGGGATCCTATAACTGTTGCAACGACTTGTACCGCACCAGTATGGTGGAAGATACAGTCGCTCTTGCCTATCCCTTTTTGTAGTGGGCTGGACAAAAGCCAAAATCTGAGCCTACTTGCAGGTGTTTTGCCCCCACTGCGTGCGTGCAGTCCTTACGACCTGAATGGGTTGAAGGGCCGAAAGGAACGAACGAGGTCTGCGAAATCGCGGGAGGGAGTGAGTAGGAGCGTCTCGCACGATCAGAGTCTTGGACGTAAGGACCACCCCATCTATGCTACGTAGCAGCAGCGGTAGCAGCAGCAGTAGTAGAGCAGCTTTGGCAGTAGCTGCAGAAACCATGGCAGCATTAGCGATAGCAGTAGCTACAGCAGCAACGGTAGCAATAGCAGTAGCAGCAGTAGCAGTCGCAGTCGTAGCAGCACGCTGGCTCGATAGAGGTCGGGACTACGTGATTAGGGCTGCGTAGACATTGCTCCAGCTCCTTGCTAAATATTTGAACCGCAGTATACTTGAGTTTCAGACGCGTGGTATAATAAGAGCAGCATTTTTCGGCCAACTTATGCTTGGGTGATTGGAATCCTTAACCCAATGTCATTGAGATACCATTACTATTAATAGTATGTAGTGTTTAACAACGCTGTTCGTGTTATATACCTAGAGTACGATATTGTTGATCGATTTTGCACATTCAGGTTTTCATCAAAAGCATTTTTCGGGCTAGGTGCAGAGCTCCCTAAAGTTGAGTGGGGACCCTTGAACAAAAAAAGGTTCTCCCTCTACTGTAGCACGAGTCTTTTTCGCTATACGATAACCCTGTCCCCGACCGTTTCACCTATAATATCGCTATTCCATTGGATTTGTTCTCGGATTTGTTCTCGGAATGAAGATTCGGTAAGAGTTTGCGTGGATTTGTCAATCATTTCGTCGAAGTTGGGCAAAGTCGTAAGCACCACCTGATATGTACCAGTGCAAGGAATTTCCTCGAAGTTGAGATTTCATGAGGATTCAGTGTTGGATGATTTCCCATCTTATCCAAGTTTCGGCCCAATCGTTGAAACTGCCGACTGCGACCGCAGGTACCTGGAGCGATTAGTTGGGCGCTATTTGAAGGAAGCGAAATCCCGCCCTGGCCGGGCGCAACACTTGGCCAGGATGCAGGGGCTCGTCGCTCAGGTGAACGACCTCGATGGTGGGGGAATAGAAAGGGTTCGTTGATGTCGTTTTTTTGTAGTTTTTTGCTCTTGTCCTGATCGTCTTTTTTGTCATTCTGTAACTCGTGATTTGTTATTTTCGTCGTTTCTGACTTTTTAGCCTTTTTCTTATTTTATCTTTTTTCGCAGTCCTTCGTTTATTTTCTTTTTTCTATATACTTCTCTTTTGAGTTCTGATGGTGGTGTCATTTATGTTCACGTTTGTTCATTTCTGTCGTTTATGTTCACATTTGTTCATTTCTGTCGTTTATGTTGCTTGTCTCTAGCTCTGCTCTAGCCTTGTTCACTTGCGTGTACGCCTATATTTGGGACAGCCAGCACTGTTATGTGCGTTTCGTGGAGGGAGAGGGGAGGGGGCCCAGGCGCTAGCTGAAGAGGGCGGAGATGGCGGCGGGCGGGGAGATTATTGAAGCTCGGACGCGTTTTATTTGCTCGTTCCGTTATTTTGCTCGTTTTTTCATCATTTACCTCGCGGGTATAAATTACCATGAACTAATTTCACCACGCTACAGCAGTGTTTGCAGGGTTTGGCTCAGTTAGCCTTTTTCCCTGCCACTTCTTTTTATTTCGACGATGGCGATGGTGATGCGGATGTGGACGTCGATGTCGATGGCTGTGTGGATGCTTGCAAAGCCGCTCATTGCGTTTTCTCCCGCTTTCTGTTCGGCATCTAGTCGATCAGCCTCTCCCTCCCTCCCTCCCTCCCTCCCTCCCTCCCTCCCTCCCTCCCTC
>JBBMHQ010060954.1:0-15013 GCA_037834295.1 Postelsia palmaeformis
TTAATGTCCGGCATAGGCAATTCCAGAGACAGCAATGGGAGTACGATGTAACTGCCTCGTACGTGCCTTGCCATAAACCCTACGTGATACGATCAATTATTTTGTGCGGAGTAAAGGTTCTTTACCTCGCACAAATGATCTAGCTAGACAACCAGCTGTCGGTGACCGCCAAAAAAGAAGGAAAAAAAAACGGTATCCTGGCTATCTAGCTCACGTAGTGAGCGGCATGTTTTACAGGGTCGTTGCCAAACGACGCCAACCCAGACAGCAATGGGCGGGGTCGGTTTTTTTCTCAGGCAGATGCTGCTGTACGGGTTGCGTAGTCTGACATCCTCTCGCCTGTCCCAGTGTCTATGGCGCGATGCTTCATCGCTCTCGAGCAGTGCTGGTGCGGCGGCGACAACTTTGGCGTTTACGGTGAAATTGCGAGTGGCCAATGCTCTTACCCCTGTCCAGGAGGTGCTGATTACATATGTGGCGGGGTCCACGCCCTCAGTGTCTACTCAACGTCTTGATCACACGCAACAACGGACGGCCGAAATTGAGATGATCGGTCCAGTTCCGATTCATCGATGAATGGCGTTGTGATGCCGCTATTGATTGTAGACAGGCACAGGCACGATGCCTGCTACGGTAGTGGTGACACCTTTTGGGCGAACTGTCACTGGGAGTGACCGGGTCCCTCAACCCAACATCGTTGGAATACCGTTCATCGTTTTCAAGTATTGTTCGTGGTTGATATATATTTGTACCAGGTAGGACGTTATTTTTTATCGGGTAGTGGGTTTGGTCTTTCTCAAAATCGGTGTTTGAGTGAGGTATTGAGCCCCTGTTACTATAATTATTGTTGCTGCCCTCGAGGAAATGCACTCGAGCGCTGTTCTCAGTTTTTCCGTGTGTCTTTATTTTTGTGAGGTCACAGTTAGTTGGAGTTGGTAAGAGTGACCAGAGAGACCAATCGGCACCGGCATAGACGGCATCCCAGCAGGCGGGGCTGAGCTCAGACTGAGCGTCTGCGTGCTCGCTATCGGTGTTGTTCGTGGTCGTACTGTTGTAGGGGGATATGGGATATTCATCTTGATCCGCAGAGGGCATTCAGCATCCTACAACATTTCTGCTTCGCGTTCAGTTTCGAGGTCGGGGGTTTCATGGAGGAGGGCGTATCTTGGGCGGATGGGATGAACAAAGTCGACTGACATGAACCCAAATGAGTATTATTGTGTACAGCGGGGTTTCTTGATATTACCCAACGACAGTATTTGAAGAAGAAAAAAACGTCAGCTGCGAGTTCAGCCAATCGGCAGATCGATAGATACCCAACTTTGCAAGCTGCGTGAAGCTTTCGCGCGTTTTCCATCATTTCCCTATTAATAGCGATTGACTACTGACCGGTGGCTCCCCTGGATGCTGCCAGGGTGAACGACACGATGACAGTATTTCCGACATTTTTTTATCACTGCGGGATTTCTTGATATTGCGCTTGTACGCACGACGGTTACAACGTAATCGACAGGCGAATGGACAGAAGATATACCTGGTATGTTTTCACCTCACCTCACCACACAGACGATCGCAACATAAAGACGAATTACTTCTCGTCTTGAAGTCGATACTGTTAATACTGTGGCGGCGGCGACGATTATTAATAGAAGATCGTGTAAGTTGCGAGTCTCGAGAGGGGGTACCTGATTTAGAAAGAGGCCAATCGCGCGTTTTTTTGTGAGGGGTTTTCCCTCCAGCTTCTGGACAAACCGTTGTCGCATGTGTTGCCCATGCTGCAAGACAGAAGGACACTCTGCTCGACGCACTAACATTACCCGCTCATTTCGTTTTACCACCCAGACGGTTCAGCGTCCCCGACTTCTCGTCGATTTGCATCGAATTTTTCCAACTAACCCTCTGAAACAAGAAAAAGCCCCCACGGGCAGGTGAAGAGATATCATCTGCTTAACACATGTTATAGTTGCTCGGTATCTGTCTTGCATCGTCCTCATTTTTGTCGTACCTGTCAGCGTATAGACATTGAGATCCATAGACGTATTTGTTGTGACTTGCAGTCAATACGCACTGATACGAGTATACAAATATCTTAGTACGCATACCGAGTAGGCACAACATGCGGTGAGATTACGAGGTCGTTTACACTCACTTGTAGTTCGGTTTATTGTGTTCAAGTTACCTCGCTCTGTCGAGACGTTGACAATGTGCGCATAGCGAGGCAGCTAGCTTACCATAGGAATGTTCCTATAGGAATGTTTATATAGGACGGACTATTCGCTAGTGCACTAACTAGTAGATTGACTCAACTTGAACTGCCCGTGGAGTGGGTATTGTTCCATGATGTTCCATGATGATGAGGTCAACTCAACTACCAGTAGAGTGGGATTTGTGCTATGCCAGGTCAACTTGAACTGATCGTAGAGTGGGCATTGTTTCATGAGTTTACCAGATGATCGGGCGAAGGTCAGCCCTACCTCGACCACCTCTCCTCCTCCTTCTTCTTCCTCCTGCTCTTCTTTTCTCTTCTCTTTTTGATCTCTGAGATCAGAATTATTTCTCTCATGCCTTTTTCAAACCATCCTTTTCCTTCTTCTTACAAGTGATCTTCACAGAAACTTCGGTGCCACCTCTGCCTCTCTTCACAGATGGAGCCTCGACCCATGCAATATTATTCCAGTACGGTCTTGTTCAACTACTTTGGGTCATTCTTACTGAAGAGTTTGTTTCCCCTAATTCTCGAGATAAAAATCGCTGAAAAATTCAATCTTTCTTCCATGTTTTCCTTTTTTTCCCCCCCAAATACGTGAATTAACGAACTTTATTTTTTTGCTTCTGGAGAATTTCACGAATAGTGGCAGAACGCCTTCGTGTATTGATACATATCTCCAATTATTTCCAAACTTTGGAAATTATGGAAAAAAACGCTCTCCGATAAGAATTTAAAACGAACTTGATTTATTTGCTTCTTCTGGAGAATTTCACGAATAGTGGCAGAACGCCTCCTCCGTATATTGATGCATATCTCCAATTATTTCTAAACTGTGGGAATTATGGAAAAAAACTCTCTCCGATAAGAATGAGCCTGACCGATTGTGGGGACCATTTTGCAAAACTCGATGTGGTATATGTACTCGTTCGTGAGGTGTTATTGTGGTACTTTATTGGATATCTTTCGAATTACACTATTATTATCATTGCCGTTCCTGAGTCGCGGGAGAGAGAGGTCCCTCCCGTCGGCCAGATACCTGTCTCTATCGCAGCTTCCGGCAATACCCTGAGTATCTCGACCAACCTATTGTGCGTATCTCTCTCCCTACTATGATACCGGCCGGGTTCCTAATTAAATATTGTTGGGTAAAAATATATAAATATATAGGTTTTAGTGTGCATCATAGGTCCGTCCCCCGTATTCGTACGGCCTGCAGTGGTGTTGGTTAAGTGTGTGCGGGTATGGCGCGGTACGTGGTACGGTACGGTGCGGCATGGTACGCGGTGTGGCACGGTATGAGATTCGTATGTTGGTATGGTATTATGGTACGGTTTGATACACTACATAAGCAAATCACGGTATGTGATATGTTAAGTTG
Source organism: Postelsia palmaeformis (assembly GCA_037834295.1). Lineage (NCBI taxonomy): Eukaryota > Phaeophyceae > Laminariales > Laminariaceae > Postelsia > Postelsia palmaeformis. The sequence continues at coordinate 3,588 of JBBMHQ010060954.1, forward strand.
GTGGTAGGTATGATGGTATGGTGAGCGGTGTGATGGATGTGCTACATGGCAAAATATTGCCTGGTGGTATGGTAGGTTTCAGTATATATAAGGTCCGTATAAGTCGAGCACGTCGTACGAATACCATCTCTAACGGCTCTATATATCGATCATTGGAGCGTACTATTACGGGGCATACTGCGGCTATTACGGGGGACCATAATAAGTAGGACCTACGGTACACACAAAAACCTACAAATTTTCGTTTTTATACTCACCATATTTGTTCCTATTTACCTTGGTCCTCCGTAATAATAGGATCAAATATTGTTACTAAAAATAGTTAAAGATATAGGTTTTTGTGTGGACCGCAGGTTCTATCAAATACAGTATGCCCCCCCGCCATAACATACTGGTAAGCCCAAACATTTGAGGCATGAGGACAGACGGACGGACAAACAGACAGACAGACAGACAGACACATTTGTAACTACCGGAAATAGAGGCTAAGTTTTACTAAATAAAATTCAAGTAAGTATCATAAGCTCAGAAAACGTATGCTTCGCACACCGGATGACTATTTCAAAAGAGTTGGTTCGAGTGCTTTGGATCATGTTGGGGTCATTCGATGACCGGGGTACGAGTCTGCGTTGAGTGTATGAAGGACGCCGGGTACAAGCACTCTTGCTAATGGTCGTGCGAGCTTCTCACTTTGAAGACGTCAAGAGATAAAGGCCTACGTGTCTTTGCTCGTAAACGCATCTCCCTCCCTGTAATGTCTGAGTTGAGTGTACGAATTAGCGGGCGACTGAGGTACCCAACGGTCCAATATTATTGTTTTCCTCCAGGAAAAACATATACTATGGTAAAAAAACCCGTATGCCATCCAAAAGAAATGAAGGAACGTGAGCACATGTGCACTTGGTTATACGATAACAACCGAGGATGGTGTCTATCTGTATGCTCTTAAATGTCTTCGTTCCATCGGAAACAAAATAGTAGATAGGCGGGAGGTATCACCGAATCCCTGGCTCACGAGCGACCGCTGCCCAGCTGCAAGCAACAGTCCTGTCTGTTCGCGTGTTCTGTCAGTCTGACAGTACCCTTTCGTATCCACATGGCATTTCCACGAGCGCGATCGAGCAAACAATGCCCGTTGCTGCTGCTGTCAAAGTGAGATGAACATACCTACGATGATCCTCAGCCTGATCCGATCCGTTTTTGGTGAGCGGATTTTTCCCGCCTTTGACCGTATTTCCGCGTGATTTTTTCGCCGGGGCATGCCCCCTTCACGCCTGAATCACCCGGCACCGGAGGGTCCGCTCAGCGCCGTAGCCCCCGTGTGAAGCCTTGACGTTAAGATCTACGAAGGGGAACCCGAAAAACTCTGTCCTGTCAGTGTTCTTGCCGATGGTCTCTTCACAGGATGTATGCATTCGCGTGGTTCTTTCCGGCACATCTTTTCCGGCCTCCGGCCCATGGAGAGGGTCAGCCACCCGGCCAGCGTCGCCATTGTGGGGGCCTGCGCGGGTCTCTGTATCTGGGGAATCGATGGAGCGCCCCGATAGCACATGCCAATCAGGCCCAGTTGAAAACTGCCATTCATAAAAGGTATGCTCTGGGGATATGTGAGAGAGATATCGAATGTCACCTACAGCTAGCAGCACTCATGGCATGTGCGCCATCGTACACCGGCAGCTGCACTGGAGCTGTACTACGTGGCTACGGAGATGTACAGCTACAGCAGTATTGCTACAGCTGCTGCTTTTACCGCACCTTTCTACGGAGCTGCGCTGTCGGCCATCGCGTAAGTTACGTCGCCTTCAAGAATGCCGCGGCTTTTCGGTCAATCGTCCAGTAATCCGCATTCTGCCGATTTTTAATTTATCCCTTAATTGTCGTTATGAACAGCTCAGTAACAATATTTCACACTTCTCGGAGTGAAGTGCGGAGCATACGCTCTCGATCTCTTCGCATCGAGTTTCAGCCTCCTTCTACTCCTCTAGTGTATACTCTCTTCACGCGAGTCTGCGATCGGCGGCCGTTGAGTCCACCGGCGTTGCCCCTTGTACGTGCTACTAATACTTACGCAGCCACAAAACATTGACCGTAGCGCCGAATTACATCTGCTACAACTAGTTGCAGATTGCTATCCTATCGGTTTCGATCCCAGATGATGTTCTTCTTTCCTTTGGATTGCTTTGCACCAGTATGTTATCAGTTTGTATCTTGGGAAAGAGAGTAGCTCTACCACACTATCCAATTGTGTAGTGCTCACATGCCCTTGCTCACAAACGCATTCTCCTCCCTCTATATGGGTTTAACTGTACAAACTTTCAGACGACTGAGACACCCAATGGTTCAACACTGATGTCCTCCGCAACCGAGGTTATTCCAAGTCTTCTACAGTTTACCCCATACGGTATATCGACCTGGCTGTCTGAGGGAACCTTTGCCAGCTACTTGTCTACGAGACACATGTCCCGCATTGTCCGCATCATCCCGGGTGTGCACCTTATGTGCATTGGAATTCCACCTTCCTTCTCGCTGTGTGACTCGTTCCGACACGTCACCTCCAGTCGCAAGCGTCGAGGCAATTCCTATCCTCAGCGAGTGGAGGGCATACTCTTTGGAGTTGCGCCCCGACTCTTCAATTACAAATAGCTCCCAGCGCTCGCAATGCCTGACCATATCCCCACGCTTATAGTTGGCCCTCTGAATGGTACGAGGAAAGTGGAACGTGTTCAGGTAGCTCTGCATGGTATGGTAGCAGTGCCACCATAAGAGTAACGCCTCCACCGCCGTCACCCAGCTCAGAACAAGGACCCCCAAACTCGCTCCGTGTACGTACGGCGACGCTATCAACATGAGCCTGGTCGCCTTCATGGCTGGAGAATCACACCTCAACACGGCCGGCATCACTGCAGTGAAGACCCTTAACTGACTGTCGCCGGAAAGAACGTAATATCACTTCGCGCGAGACAATGTCTTGGGTGCCCCACACCTGAGTTATTAGCAAATAACTCAACTGACCTAGCGAATAAAAAAGCTCATACCCAAACACAGCCAAAATGCTCCACCCCCACAACCTCAGAAAGGTATGAGACCCTGCCCCTTGATCAACATGTCCCACGATATAGGGAGCCAAATCCGTGGGCGTACTTCCGCCATTATATACGATCGCGAGGTACCTTGCAATGCACTCTTCATCAACGGCGGCCGGGTCGACAGTTTGATCTCAATACCGACCCCATGATACTATTGAATCGCACCTACGTAGCTCACTTGAAATGGTTCTCGTTTGAATACGCTGCGAGGTACTACACCATACAGCGGAATCAATTAAAGCCCACACTTTGACTTCCTCCGACTGATACGGTCGCAAATAGTGGTCCTGCGTGGTTAACCCTCGAAAGGTGCACCAAGGCCAGAAAACCTCACGCGTAAGTTCCCTCAGACGATTGCGTACCTGATCGACGAAGTGCTGGTGGTCAAAATCCCGGTACAAAGATCTGCACCCGCTTGAATCAAGCTATGCTCCTGCCAATTCACGTCGGGCCGCGAAAGACATGAAGAGCGGACGGAATGGATGGACAATCCCACCGAGATATTCCGTCAGCCAGGGAGTATGCCACCCCTTCAACGTGCTTGGCTTGAAAACACCATTCAGCACCTGTGTCCAAGCACCCCCATATCCGCAATAACTAGCCTGACTGCGGTTCTTAACCCCCCCGACCATGGTTAACCCCGTGAACTGTGGGCATGTTATTTATCTCCACGCAACAACATGGTTTCTCGCGCGTGTTTTGGTGTGTTCTAGCTGTGAAAGCCCATGCAGTCGCATCCATTGCAAAATGCTTCCAGGACTAGTGCGGACAGGTCATCCCTATCTTCCACTTTCTGTTATAGATCATAAGTTACGTCCACATCGAAATCAACTCTTCACCACTCCCCACACTCTGAACAATATACTCCCATATAACGTTCAGATATGTCGGACCACAGCGTGCGTGAATACAACTGTGAACAGAACATTTTCGGTGGCGCGTGTAAAGCACCACCGGGTGAGCCGAGGACGCCCTCTAAAATAATTGCTAACCGCCAAAGTTCTACATCGGCATGGTAATTGGGGATCAGTTGAAGTCGCCGGCCTCGGGGAATCCGTGACGGGAGGAGTTTCTCCTGCCAGGTAATGATGGGTGGAAGGCCAAAGTGGTTGAGCACGCGACGTTCATAAAACCTTTCAGCCCTCGTTATCTCGCGGGACGCGCAACAGTTTCTTCGGCAACGACGGCACCTCCCTCACTGAAGCAAACAATCTGTTGGCCGGCCACTCACGCAGTAAATTGCGAAGTTTGGGTTATTTCGCGGAGGGCGGTGAAGTCGTCATGGCCACTGTATATACGAATTATATATATATATATCATACTTCCAGGCGTACGTCCCACAAAAAGAGACGTTTCAGCAGAGGGGGTTCCCTCGCCGACCGTTCGCCATACACGTCAAGGCAATCGGACGCCAGTGAAACTGACGTCATCAAGCACCGAATACCCTGACCATTGAATTTCAACCATCAAACCATCGTCAACGTAGTACCGCACAAAATAAATATCATCTATACATACTCCCCCCTGTACTTGGGGGCACCCGACATCCTCGCGGTAACGGGGCAACCGACTTTTGCCTCTCGTTTGCGTTACGTCGACGTGCGCGGTAGCCTCACTGTCCGATTCCGTCACGATCGCATTTTCAAACGAGATGTTGGCGTGTGAGTGTTCTAACGATGATGCAAAAAGGAACCAAAATCCCGGGCATGTGCCACCCTAACTGTAGTCGCTTGTCTACTCAAACTATATCGAGGAATACTCATCCAGACGTCGGCGACTGCTCGGTTTACGTGCGTCTCGGACATTGTTTTTACTGAAGAATATGCTTGCAACGACGCCGTATTTCCGTCGCAAATACACTCTTCGCCATGCTACCTCTTGCAGATCATGCGCCAATTGACAGGGGAGCGACGTTGAAAAGTCCGTATCCGCATGAGCCCCCCAATCCGATGGTGAAATCGCAACAGTAAGAACGTGTTTTACACTAGCTTCCGACGTGGACGCCACAGGAAGGAGACAAAACAAAAGCTAGCCTGGACCGAACCTCCTCGTGAAATTTATTGACCACGTCGGCAGTACGGAAGTGCGCTGCTATGGTTGGTGTTGGTGTTGGTGTTGGTGTACTTGAGAGCAGCCGTGATGTCGAGACCGTTGACATGCGCGGGTGCCCCAAGGACTGCAATGATAGCCACATGATTAACTTTGTTAAACACTTTTGCCACTCCAAATGAACCCCGAACTTGACACGTAGATATCTTCGGCAGCTGTAACTGGGACTCAAAGTCCTGCATGCGCTCAAACTCCCTACCACGGACCTGAAAGAAAACCATGAACGTCTGTGTTGTGCGATCTAGCGCCAGCAGCTGAGCCTCGCTATCGATCAGTATATGATAACTCCCCTCAAACCGTCAAACACCGATGTAAGCTCTCGACCCCACCCGATTGAGAAACCGACACCAACCCTTTCCGTACAAGGTATACGTTATCCACCGAAACCTGAGCTCCTTCTGTCGCCGATTTTGGCCTAGCGGCTGACGGAGTCCGGAGCCCCATTTACCATCACCCTTGAACGGTATTGCACAACAGAGCTTCCCCCCTTGCTTTTCCCGTCTCCGTCGCCTGACGCGGAAGAGATCGGCAACATGCCAATAACAGCCTTTGCCTTCTTGCGTTCGGCCCCACAGGCACCTCCACCGCGTTGCTTTTCGGTCCGGAAGTTGACGCTCGGGTCGTAGCGGTACTTGCACGGGTTTCCCTTTCGTTTGAACCGACATCCTCGCTGAGAGGCCCAACAGAATTACGAAAGCTGAACGAAGTCCTCGTTCCTGCGCGCACGTTTGGCAGCGCGCCCTCTTTTTTCACGAGGTACGGCCGGCTCCTTGTGAAAGTCCATATGCGCAAGCTAACCGGCGTCAACGGAGGTGTCAACCTTCGCTCAGGTGGGAAGCACCAATTCTGGCAAATCGTCGATCCGCGGCGGCTCGTGGCAGTTGGAATCAGAGGAGAGAGCTGCGTCGTGAACCACTGTCGACCAGTCCTAGATTTCTTTGTTGACGAAGCAGGCTATCCTCGCCTTGTGGACCGGCATTCGAATTGCTTGGTGGTTAGATTTGCCGTGTGACGTCACCATGTCGTTACCGTCCTGATTCCGCGCGTAGCTTCTCCGCCCGCGCCTGTCCCCTCAATGGGGTAATATCCCGCCCAAATACGAGAACCATCACCTTCGCTAGAGTGGCAAACCGCTTCTCGATGCCGATGGTGCCGGCGGTGCCAGTTCTGCCCCACGCGGCATAAAAGCGGTGACATCAAAGCTCCATTGAAGTATTGAGCTGTTTCAATGCCGCAGAGGGTATTAGGGAAGTGTTCTTAAAGACCCCTTGCAGCTAGACTCTCGACAAGTCACAAAAATTTAGCTTATCACCGCAAAGAAGCCGACACGCTCGAATGTTTGGGTTCTTCCAAGTCGTGATCCTTTCCTTCAGCCATAACTCATCTCGCGAGCGGAAGCCGCACCGTGCTGCTGCCCCCGATCACCGCTTCGCTTGTCAGCGTCTTGGTTTACTTGGATGTTCTCCAGCCCATTTGGAAGATACCCAAGCATGTCCTCGACCTTTTCGAGAAGCCTCCCGTTCTCGGCGGTACTGTTGTCAATCGGTTTGAGCCGCCCTCCGCTGGCCTCGAGCGCATCAAGCCGAACGTTAACCGCCTCGCGGTGCGCAGCATACTCAGCTGGACGGATTAAACATTCACCTGCGTTGCTACTCGCACCATTGATCTGATGCTCGCAACCCTCGGCTTGCCGCTCATCGTGGTCGTCTGGGGTCGCACCGTGTCCTTTTGTCGAAATCAACATATTTTCAAAACAATCGAGATTACATATATGCATGTACCTGCTCCGCTGCAGTACGGGCCGAGATTCCACTGATTAATTGATCGCAATTATCTGGCGTATACCATATTCCATGATGTCGTTCAATTAGAGAGAGCAATATGAACATATGTATAATCTGCGCCACACCGCAACCGCATGAAAAGTACCAAGGAATATCCGAGGACACTGCACAGATGTTTAAATTGAACATATACGTACTCAAGCTCCGCAGACAAACGTATTACATTTTGGAACGAGTCACCCCACGGTAGGGGTTGCACATTCTGGGCCAAAGGTTCCTGACCAATTTGAGTTCTATAACTGAGGAGCTACCAGTGAGGATAAAAGTGTTGCTTGTATATCCGTTTCAGGACTTGCGCACCAAAGTGCCGGTCGGGTGACGCGAACGAATTTCTTCCAAGTATTGTATCGGGTCAGATATTGAGCTCCTAATGTGAGGGGCTCAGGAACTCCTGGTGCACCCCTACTGGGGGATGGCTCGAAAATTTTGCGCCTCATCGCGACCACGCGAGAGGTAGCCAGCCAGAATGTACAATTGTACTGTATAGAGCCGCATTTTAGCGTATGAGTTTTTGTCGTCCTGCCGCAACCCCACTCACTGTCACCGAACAAGACGTGAGTGTTGCCCTTGCGGTGGAGTATCTACAAATGCCTGCGCTCAATCTCTCTCGAGCGTTTCGCGAGGTGAGGACCATTTTTCACAACACAATAGTGCGCGTGGGGAGTATTTCATTAAATGTGCCTCAACTCATACCTGTCCTCGCGTCAAGACCCCTCGAGTCGATCGTTTGACTATGAAGAGTATCGCTCACCCAGTAGTCCGCGTGGGAGTCACTCGTTTATATTGCCACATCATTTTACCGTGCGTGTACACGCACATCTGATTTCAAAATGTGTATCCACCCCGAAAGCGCGATAGGTACCGACAAGAATCTTCAGCTGTTCTGCGTGAGCAATACCTTACATGTGTGATTTCCGCGTCGCCTTGCCGCAACGTATGAAGCCAATGGCCATAATAGATATGACATCACGATTCATCCAACAGCAGCAATCCGGAGCGATTTTCGGGGCCAACTACAGAATCATAGTAAACTACGTGCGCCCCATCGTGGGCGCGATAGGTGTATACCACAGCAAGAGTATCCAGTTGACACATCACCCCCCTGATGCTGTGATTAATTTATTCCCTCCTGCCGCTACATGTGATCGAATTGCGATAATGCCGCTCACGGTTCAACTATCAGCGATCTTTGTCCTTGCAGTTCCTTATTATCAATACATACAAAGCACGATATGAACAAGTATCTTTTGATACCGAAGTTTTTTCTCCCACCTGATGAGGTGCTCCAGATGATACACCTGACATAATTCAGTTATGCCGTGCATACTCGAAATACCATGCCGTACCAACCCCAGGGTGCGGAGAGTCCCACCGGACGCGAGTACTCTCTCGATCACGAGTGTCATAGTGTTTCTGCCTTCGCCCGAGGGGAAAATCCGGCCATCTTTCGTTGCCGCGATCTGTTATGGGCATGGCATGTGCTTGATCATAAAGTTGAATTGTTCTTTTTCCCCAACTTTTTGTTTTTTTCCCAAACATGAGGGGACAACTCGCACAAGCTATTCCCAAACGCACACGTCCTCGACCCACAAACGTCGAGGACTGCGGAGACAATAACAACCTGTATCTGCACGTAGTAATATACCGGTCGATACGATGCGCGATGTCGATGCTTGCGTGCTCGCTGCCTGTGCCACGTATGAAGCGCTCCACCACCGATGTTGCTTTTGTCTTCGCCGATTCCCCGCTTCGTCGCCTAGCGATGAACTCGCGAATCGACAGACCACGAAATACCTGACCCAGTGAGCGACCGCTGTCCAGCTGCAAGCAGCAGCCCTGTCTGCTCGCGTGTTCTACCATTCTGCCAGCACCGCTCCATGCGATATCCACTTCGTATTCACTCAAGCGCGATGAACCAGACAACTCCAGTTGCTAAACTGTCAAAGTAAGCTGCTACGTACTCAGACCATAGCAAATAAACCAAAACGTCGAATTATTCCCGAGACAACAAACTGCATCATCCTCATATCGGTTCCAGTTTCCTAATAAAGCGTTTTCTTTCACTTTTATTTTCGATTCCAACAAAGGTTTCGATAGATCGTTTCACAATCTGTTTCCGACTTTTCTCTCCCCATATATTTTTCCCCGTCTTCTTCCGATGCGTTTCCCGCCTATTTTCAGTGCGAGCTTGCTTATATACATACGAGCATGGTGTCGTCGACTATCTGCCACAAGCACATCATCGCGCAGTCAGATTTGCACAAAATACCAAAAGAAGCTATAGTCCTTACCGGCCAGAGCGCGACAACGCAAGCAAAGAGGTAGAGTTCGCGAGAGCCTGCGTTTCTTCGAGCATTTAGACCTTGCTGCATGATCTGTGACACAAACGAAATGTCGGCCCCACAGATCGCTGTGTTCCCAGCACGGACAAGAAAATCGAAAGATGGGCGGCCTACGGGCTGTAGTTCAGGTCTACTGCCCCAAATTGAGTTACCCGCCAATGTCCACGCCGCCGATGGTTGGGGATGGACTCTGAAATTTGACGCACGTGTTTTATTAGCCCCTGTTAATCCGTTACCGCATAATGGGTTGTCATATTTATTTATTCCCCGCCAGATGTGTTCGTTTTAGCATTTTTTTATATTTTCGTCTCGAGGCATTCAAGTTTTTCCCGGCGGACAGAAACGATAAATATTGAGTACGATTCGTCGACGGCCTGGCAGGGGTTCATAAAACACGCGTGCTAAGTTTCAGGGTCTATCCCCGAAAAACGGCCTGGTCATTTGGACTTTTATGAGGTACAAGAGTGAAAAAAATATGCATTACATTGTAATTACTCAGTCCAAGAATAGGGTCAACTTATGGGGTAACCTTAATTTGATACTTGGCATGTAGAGACCCAACGGAGTCAGTTTCTCGACTATCGGCGCGCAACGTTCCAAGGACATGCATTGGGGTACCTGGAGCCGGTTCGCTCGTATAAAAATATAAAAGTAAAAGATCCCCCGAAAATATCGACTGCTTCTGGCCATTTTTCAAGGCCCGTGTGGTTGGTTTGGACACATTTTCACGGATAGCGCCAGCTCTAGGACCTCAATTACAATATTGTTGTGTCTTCTTGCCCCGCTGTTGAGGGCAATCAGTATGATACCACCCACCTATGTGAAATATGAGTAAACGTCATTCGTGGTGGACAAAATGTTGGGGGATAAGCTTGAACCAGTTGTTTATAAGACAACCAAATTAACCCCTCACAAGCACCTCGTGTAATGCGCGAAGGACTGGTCCGCCTTCCTTTGCTTCCAGTCTCGAGACGAATCAGCACTATTACTCTCTCTGTGTCCTTTCTAATTCGTACCGCATGCGGCGTCAGGGTTGACCTGGAGCACGGAGCTCGTAATAAGGCATTTGCAAGCCGCCAGTTTGCACCAGTAATCATTCGGCCTCTCTGTCCGCTTCATCCTTCATATTTTGTTCCTCGAACTCTCCCAGTTTTCGTCTTTTTCTTGTTGAGTTGTTCCATGGGGTCAATGGGTCAATGGGTCGATGGATCAATGGGTCAATGGGATCAATGGGTCAATGGATCAATGGGGGGAGCGCGACAGTGGCAATACTTACACTTTACACCGCTATTCGCGAGAGGAGCAAGGATATGGCAAATGTTGTGGCTACATTCACAAATCGTTTTTTTCTAGCAGAGAAGGCACCCATTTTACTACGAATCCCCGCCTGGAACACGACTATTATCTACTCTCCCCCTAATCTCTTTATTTTCGCTTTTTGCATTGTCTCTCTCTTTGCTTCCTTTCTCCTCCTCGCCGTCCTTATGCCGGTGTCTTCCTCTCCTTCGTCTTGCTTCGTCCGTGCAGCACTCATCCGTCCTTAGGTAGTACGTAGGATTTCCTTCTAGCACCCTTTCTGGTATACTCGCGTCATTTGTATTCCGGTTCATACCGAATTTGTTTTCGATGTAATGTAATTTTGTTCCTATGATCCGGTTTTGTTCGCGTTGTTGTGTTCGCTCGTACCCGGTACGTACGCTGCCATTTCACTTGCTTTACCCATGAATTTGTGAGTATTTGTCATTTTTTGTCCTTGCCTGTCTCAGATTGTGACCACATGATCAATAGCTCTCTAGGATAAGGAACCAGGAAGGACGATTGGTGTCCTGATGAAAAGAAGGACGATCAATCTTAAAACAGCACACATGCCCTTCTTGGTTGTGCTATCAATAGAGGATGCACGTGCAATTGTTTTTTCTTGTTTTTTTTTGCCCATCCCATTCATTATCCCCACCCTTCTTCTCTCTGTCCCTCTTCAGTCGTAACTCAGATCCGGGGTCACTAAGTAGGCTCTTCTCCCTCCTCCCCACTACGGTACTTGCCTT
>JBBMHQ010060965.1:0-15010 GCA_037834295.1 Postelsia palmaeformis
TAAAGTCTCACCACGGTGGGATTTGAACTTGGGTACCAATACCAATGGTCTTTGAAGCTGACCACTGGTCTACCGGGTCGACTGTGACTTGCTAAAGCCGGCACCGTGTCCTGTGTCGTCCGTAGTTTAACGACGAGTGCTAGTATGTTCAATACATCGGGTATTCTGTCGACAGGTCACTTGGTATTATGGACACACATAACTGGCGCCGAAGTTGTGTTTTGCACGCATCGCTTTGTGTACGCAGTTGCGTCGTGCATGGCCTATGGATGCTAGTGAACTAGGTGGGTGTACGGAATCTACGGTATTTACAGCGGTGCAGTTGTCGTATTGGCGTATACCGGTGTCGCGAATACCATTACCCATTCAGTATTGAACAATAATTACGAAGTGGTGTACACAATTGGCGTCCCTTCCGTGCAACCAGCATCACAAATCAATTCGGTTGTCTGATCAGCCTTTAACCGGCGCTTTTGAACGCCTAACATGCTGGCGAACAGGACTGCGCACACTTTCGAAACGCTATGTGAACACAATTTTGTAGGACTATAAGTCAAGGCAACGAACACAGCCTACACATGCACAAGAGCATCGCAGGTAAAGCTTATATAGTTATGCGCCATGTACGGTGTACGAGGTTTTTCCTCGACAAAATCGCACCTGTTGTAGCACCAGCAGCAGCACGAGTACTCAGTATCCGTAATGTAGTTTTGTCATATACCAGTACTAGTTATTGGTAGGGCCATATTGTTCTGGGTGTTGAATCCAATCGAGAGCTGTTCTCGGTTGCTTGTGTTTTTTTTCGTGAAGTCGCACTTGGAGTTGGGGCTTGCGAAAGCGAGCAGTTCTTTACTCCCCCGCTCGGGACGACGGATTGCCCGATCTTGAATATTGTCTGGACCTACTTTCGTCTACACAAAACATACAGTTGCACATGCAGAGTGCACGGATCTGACCTTTTTTTGGCCTTGCATCAGAGATATTACGTATATCGAGATACCACAACAACCTAGTTGAACATGGGGTAGGTGTTGAGTACGTGCTGCTGTGGTTGTAAACAGGCCCCTATTTTCGCTTTTCAACGGGGCTGAAACACACCAAAACCCGCGCCGGACTGCACGAATTCAAAATAAACGACAGGCGATGCGATTTCGGCATGGTGTTTTTCCACATTTGTAATTTGAGTCTGAGGTACTCCGGATGTACTCTGTATAGTACCATGTCGCGGTAGAAAAGCCGGTCTAAACATTTTTCGGTTGCACCAACGTACCACATATCTCCTCGAGTACAAGCCCGTGTTGACTACGCGATAGCTTGAATGATAGCCTTACATCATGCCGATACAGTGATTTGAATGCCGTGCTGATCCACAGCGCGTGCCGGGAACGCAGCTTGGTGTCGCTAATAAGCCCCTTTTTTGCGACCCCGTGTCGCAAATTGCTTTTTCGCGACACGTCCTGCACAAATTTCTGTTGCCCCAAGATACCACATATCTACTCGAGTACTGACCCATTTGGGCTGCACGATAGCTTCTGGGGTAGCCTTACGCCATGCCGACACACCCTTGGTGGTTAGGAGTCAATCCGAGGTGTCTACCGCAAACGCCGCGTGGTGTCGCAAGAAAGTCCCTTTCTTACGACACCGTGTCGCAAATAACAAGTTACGACACTGATGTCGCAAATAGCATTACCTATCTTTTCACGCCCTAGGCGAAGACGGAAGGCAGATCAACTGTGTACTTAGTATGGTGCTCTACCGGAGGACCACGGTGGACACGAGGACAGATGGTTGAAGTACGAAGATCTATTCCGAGTCCGACCCGAGCAGATCGACCGGCACAGCCTTGCATATGGCGGCGCTCTTCTCCAGTACCACCCGAGCCTGTGCGCCGAACTTCGCGTGGCGTCCGTCCTGAACTTGCCCCACGTGGCCGATATAGAGCTTCCTGGAGCGTTTGGATCACGAGAAGCGCAGGGGGGTCTTGCACGGACTGATGAAGATATCGTTGTCCTTGATGGTTCCTTTGCAGTAGACGCAATCCTTCCCGACCTGCAGAAATGAATCATAGGTACCAACCCGACAACACAGAAAAGACATGAAAAGTTTACAACCATATTTCAGTTGGTACGAATGTTATTGTCGAAGAGTTGAAAAATACTTCGAAAAAAACGCGCTGGCGTGCGCTGTGAAGGCAAGACGCATGAAAGGTTAACAGGAATGGGATGCGACGAATGATGTTCGCGAACATCTATGTCGTCTTTCGCGGCTATTACGGCAACGGTAGAGTTGGAGGGGCAGCCCGACACGACGTCCTTAGGACAGTTCCAAATTGACGTGCGCTGTATGAGGAGGAAGAGTGCAAAGTAAATAGGAATGTGCGGGAAGGAACGACAACAACATCAACGGCAACGGTGGCGGCAAATATAAGTGGCGGCAGTTGTAGAAGCGGAACTGGTATCATGAAAAAGTAGATGCAGTACAGTAGTAGGCTTCTATAAACGAAAAAACAAGAAGCATACGAAAAAAGCGACAGCAGCATAATATAATGGGAACCGTTCATTCATAGAGTACCCAACGCCTGTTTGTTATCATGTCTGAACAACTACAATAACAACAGCAGCGGCGGTAGAGAACTGTCTCGGTGTCGAAAGAAGCGCAGGCTGTAGACAACAACGGCAACTGTCCAACAGACAGATAAAACTTGGTTATAGTATGCACAAAAACAACAACGGCAGCAGCAGCGGCAACTGCAGCGCATACGCGAATGACAGTACGCGTAATATACCCCTGCCTTGATGTGAGCTCGTATCAAAACCAAATAATGGCGAAAACATCTTGCTTATAATGTGCCACTATCTTGAACTCAGACTGTATTTTCATTTCCGATTTTGTGCGAAAGGTCGGCTACGTACGGGAACAACAACAAAGCCAACACCAACAGCAGCAGGTAACTGCCTCGATGCGTAAAGGAACGCAGGCTGTAAATCACAACGACAGCAGCAGTGGCAGCCGTAGCGTATACGCGTACTATACCCCCATCTCGGTGTGAGCTCGTATCATAAACAAAAATTTATCGAACATCTTGCTGGAATATATAGACATCAAAAGCAGCGTCATAGACGGTAGGCTCCCGGGGTTACAACAGGAGGGAAAGGAAGAGCAGTAACAGCAGCATTGACCTGCGCCATCAAGTCGTGTCTCGCGTGCGGAAACAGCAACAACGTCAACACTAGCAGCATGAGCAACAACAGCAGCGGCAGCGGTAAACACCTGCCTCGGTGTGATAGGAAACGCACGCTGTACATAACAACGGCAGCAGCAACAGTCCCCGTAGGGTATACGCGACCTATACTTCTAGCTCGGTGTGACCTCGTATCACAGCAAAATGGCATATACATCTCGGTTTTAGTGGGCAACACATATATTGAAATTATCATACTCTTTTTCCTGTGTTCAGTGCTGAGGGTCGACAACGTGCGGGAACAGCAACAACGACGACAACAGTACAACAGCACAAATAACGGCAGCAGCAGCAGGAGCCGAAATGGGCCGCGCCACCAAGTCGTGTTCTCGCGTGCGGGAACAGCAACGACGACAACATCAACGACATAAACAACGACAGCAGCGGCAGGGGTGAACACCTGCCCCGGTGTGGGAAGGAACTCAGGCTTTACATATCAACGGTAGCAGCAGCAGTACCCGTAGGGCATACGCGAACTATACTTCTAGCTCGGTGAGACCTCGTATCACAGCAAAATGGCATATACATCTCGGTTGTAGTGGGCAACACATATATTGAAATTATCATGCTTTTTTTCCTGTGTTCAGTGCTGAGGGTCGACAACGTGCGGGAGCAAGAAAAACGATAGCAGCAGCACAATAGCATCAAAAACAGCAGCAGCAGCAGCGGCGGGAGACACTGCCTCAAAGCTGCCTACAACAACTACAACGCGAACGACAACTACATATACAACTAAAACAGCATCAGGGACGGTAGGCAGGCGGAGTTACAGTAGCAGGAAAAGCAGCAGTAGCAGCAGCCGAAGTGGGCTACGCCACCAAGTCGTGTTCTCGCGTATGAGAGCCGCAACAACACCAACACTAACAACAAACACAGCTGAAGCAGCAGTACTGGCGATAGACACCTACACCGGTTGGGAAAAGAACACAGGCTGTACATAACAACGGCAGCAGCAGCAGCAGGAGCAGCCGAAATGGGCTGCACCACAAAGTCGTGTTCCCTCGTGCGAGAACAGCAACAACGCCAACACTAACAGCAAAAACAACAACAGCAGCGGCAGCGGTAAACACCTGCCTCGGTGTGGGAAGAAACGCAGGCTTGACATAGCGGCAATAGCAGTAGTCGTAGCGTAAACGCGACCTATACCTTCAGCTCGGTGTGACCTCGTAGCACAGTAAAATGGCATATCCATCCGGTTAATAGATTGAAATTATCCTGCGCTTTTTCCTGTGTTCAGTTCAAAGGGTCGGCAACGTGCGGGAACAGCAACAACGACAACAACAGCACAGCAGCATAAAGAACACAGCTGCAGAAGCAGCGGCGGGAGACACTGCCTCAAAGCTGCCTACAACAGCCACAACGCGAACGACAACTACATAAACAATAAAAACAGCATCAGGGACGGTAGGAGGGCGAAGTTACAGCAGCAGGAAAAGCAGCAGTAGCAGCAGCCGAAATGGGCTGCGCCACCAAGTCATGTTGTCGCGTACGGGAACCGCAACAACGCCGACACTAATAACAGCGAAAACAACCAAAGCAGCAGTAGTGGCGGTAGACACCTACGCTGGTGTGGAGAGGAACACAGGCTGTACATAATAATGGCAGCAGCAGCGGCATCCGTCACGCATTCGCGTACAATACCTCTCGGTGTGACCTCGTATCACAAACAAAAATGACATGAACATCTCGGTTGTAGTCGGCGAAAAAAATCTCGAAATTATCATGTTTTTTTACTGCGTTTTGGTGCTGAGGATCGACAACGTACGGGAACAACAACCACAACAACAACAGGCCAACAGCATACATATATGCAGCAGTAACGGTGGAAGACACTCCTTTAAAGCTGCCTACAAGAGCAACAACGCGAGCGACAACTACATACTGGTATACAACAAAAGCAGCATCAGGGACGGTGGGCGCGCGGAGTTACAGTAGCAGGAGCACTAGCAGCAGCAGTAGCACCACCACCACCAGCAGTAGCACCAGCAGCAGCAGAAATGGGCTGCGCCACCACACAAGCCGTGTTCTCGCGTGCGGGAACAGCAACAACGCCAACAACATGAACAAAAATAGCACCAGTGGCGGTAGACACCTACTACAGCAACAACACGAACGAGGACTACATAAAAACAGCATCAAAGGCTGTAGGGGCGCAGGGTTACAGCAGCAGCAGGAAAAGAAGCAGCAGCAGCAATAGCAGCCGCAGCAGCGGGATGCGCCTCGGAGGCGTGTTCTCGTGAATACAAACAAAAATATCAAGTAAGTAGTGTGGAAAAAACTCAGCAACAGCAGCCGCGGCGGCAGACATAGAGGGCAAACAGCAACAACAACAACAACAACAGCAGCATCAGAAAAGCGTAGGAAACAACTCACCACCACCTTCTGTTTCGAGCTTAAAGGACACGATGCCGACGTTGATAGGCCCGGCGCAGAACTCGCAGTGTTTGGGCCACTTCAAGACAAATCCCCTGTCGGAGCAGGTGTCGCGCTCGCAGGTCGAAAAATCGCCCTTGCCTCCAAAGTTGTGTCTCCACAGCTGGCAGAGAGATGCAGCGGTTGCACTTCACAGTGGGGTTGGGCACTGGCTCGAACGGGGGGGTTCTCCACGGAATGGACTTCCAAGATCCGCCATAACAGGGGCAGGCCTAATAGTATTCCCATTGGGCGAGGCAGAGGAGCCTTGGGGATTTTTGTAGGTGTATTGAAGGCAGCAGCAGATGCCGTCCACTCTGAAGAAGCAGCACCACCAGGAGCAGGCGATGGCGTCTGCCGGGCAGGAGCAGCACTACCAGCAGGAAAAGTACCAGCTAAAGCAACACCAGCACGAGACCCAGCTGTATACGAAGAGGCAGCACCGGCGTGACGCGCGTCCTTTGCTGTCTACATGCATGTGTCCCAGCAGGATACGAAGACGTAACATCAGCGTGATGCGGGTCGTAAGCTGTCTACATGACATTGTGTCCACGCACACAAAACACCCACTGACCCACGTCGCATGTCGCCTTGTAGCTGGTCTCTTCGCGCTAAAGGAACTGTTATCAAGGTCTCATTGGCCAGAAAAATGGCAGTCCTGCTAGATCTGTTCCCGAAAAAAAAACAAAGTCCCTCTACTCGCGAGCAGTTCGAAGCTCTGGCGTATCAGGGTTGATAATCTTGCGAAAGTCTGCCGAAACGCCCTCACAGTGACCGTCCAGAGCAAACGAGTTTATATATATATATATATATCTCTTTTGATCCCTGGTATGACCACTTCTGCCTCAAAATCTGCGAGCATCTGCGTAGGTATGTATAGTATATATTCTCTTGTGTGTTTTATTCGGTGATTGCATTTTTCTTTCATAGAATATGTGTTTCAGAGCTGTCATATCCGTTTGTATTTCGGCGACAGTTCTTCGCTTCAGATAGGTTGTATGGAATGAAAGGGTACAAATACCTCCACGGAGGTGCGTCCGCCTCGTCGGTGAAGACAGCCGCACGAAATTTGGAACGTGGAAGTGTGGTGAGCTTGAGCTTTATTTTCAGCAATTCCCCGAAGAATAAAAAAAAAGAGAAAACAAAAAGACGGCGCAGAATAGTTCTAATACTGGACGTATGTCCTCTAATCTGCGGTACTTTCTCCGGCGGTAAAGAACAACTATCCCTACAGCACTACCTGGTGTCTCTGGTATGAGATCTCGCTCGTGTTGAGTGTTCTTTCTCTGAACTATGATCAGTATTTATATTTATTTTGGAGTAATAGGTACTCGTTGGGTAGGTGGGTGGAGTCTCAACTCTTCTTCTTGTTCTTTCTAACGTGCGAAAGAGAAACAGAGGTTACCACGAGTGAGCTATGAAAACCACAGCCTGCCCCACGATGAGGCGTTCCCCTAGACTGAGATAAGTGATTGTTCTCCACTATTTTTCATCTCCGTCTACGAGGATCCGTTAGTGTCTCGTCGACAGTTCTTCTTGTCAGATTGTATGGGATCAACTGATGGAAACACCTTTCGCTGTCGGTGCTGCCACCTCTCTCAAATATCAAGGTCCTTTTCGTACATAGATCGATTCGTGCTATTTTTCTCTCTTCGTACGGGCAGGGACTTTTATCCCATATTTCAGCCCTCTCTCTGTGTCCGATCCGTTGGACCTTACTTCACCAATGGCATGTTTTCGAACGCTGTTTATGACTTGCTTCGTTCGTTTAAAGGAACTCGTTGATCTGCCTATATTGCTTCTCTGTAGTTTCTGAGATCTTAATGTGCCCTGTTGCTTCTGGTGAAAGCTCTTCAACTAGCCTCATGATGTACTTTCATGCCATTTTTGGGCTCTTCCAGAATACTCTCGATATGATAGTTGATACCTCTTCCCCTGCACACTCTCTTGACACTGCCCCTTCTGATCCGAACGAGCGAATGGAAAAATCCTGGCTCATACTGGCTGCCACTGAGTGCTGCTTACTAAGCAACACGGTCATCTGTGGTGCTGTTAAAATCATCGACCCTCCCACCGGTACGCT
Organism: Postelsia palmaeformis; assembly: GCA_037834295.1. Lineage (NCBI taxonomy): Eukaryota > Phaeophyceae > Laminariales > Laminariaceae > Postelsia > Postelsia palmaeformis. The sequence goes on from JBBMHQ010060965.1 coordinate 7,737, forward strand.
AGCTATCTGCTCCTGCCGTTATGTTTGAAAACAACTAGTCCTGAGTCATGTCGCATCCCGCGTGCGTTCCCCCTGCTATCCACTGTGCAATCGCGTGTATCGGACACGTCGCTAGACTCACCTCTTCGTAGGGTATCGCTATTACTGTAGACGGTCCGCCCCATCTCTCATGGTCTCCCCTCATTGGAAGTTGAACATAAATCCGCATCGGTCTGGCAGCCTGAGTATGTGCTGTACGAGTGTTCGTGTCAACTCGTCTCCTCGCTTCGTCGTCATGAACACTACCGTGAACAGCGCAGTATTCCTCGCTGGTATTACCTTCTGTGCCGGGTCCCTTGTGCCCCGAAGTTCTGTTGCATCGGTCTCACTATTGACTCATAGTGACTTCGCAACAATGCCGGTGCTTGTTTCACTAGCACTCCCACTCGCTTTTGTTCTGACCGTGTGAACGTCATGTACTGCGTCAATAAATCGCTCCTTATGGGGTTCCCGACTCTCAACTTATCGCACTAGCCCCGCTCATACGCAAAGACTACTTTTGAATGGTGATTCGACCTCAGGGAGTCGTGCGCGTATGTTTTGGCCCATGCCCCTTCTTCTGTGAAATATGACGACAAGCTCTCTGTTCCAACCTCTGTGCAATGTATTTCGTGTACTATTGTTTGTTCCCCTTTACTACACGAGTCTAACCAGCATGGGAAATCCTCTATGTCTTCGGGTTGGGCTTGTGTCATGTGTTTGGCTCCCCCTCCGTATTTACGTGAGTGTAAGAATCGGTTGAACAAAGTTGTGGTTGAATTATGTCTCTTCTCGGAAGCGCCCGCGGCTTGAGCCTTCTGAAATTGCAAATGACGGATGTTCAATGTTTTTTATCGATCATCATGGTCGCTTCCGTCGTGGTGTTTGATTCAGCTTCGCTCGACTCCCCACACCATTGAGAAAAAGAAATATATTGGTCGTTTTCGCCGTGACGCGCTAGGCACAGGACCCGGGATTGCACCGCCGATACTCTTACTAGGGACGTATTCCGCCCTGTACCCTGTTGTGCCGACTGAGATACTGCAACCAGTCGTGACATTGCGTCCTGTATTGCATTGAACAAAGGGAGAAACACCCGAAGCAAAACGAACAACTAAATAAATGTCGTGCCGTTCTTGCTGTATTCACTTCCGCGCTCATTTCTCTCTGAAATCTTCTTTCACGGCCCGTGTTCCCCAGTATCGAAACGTAAAAACTGCTCTGCCTCTTCGGTGGTGCATCTTGAACAATTGTTGCCTCTCTCCTAGTTTGGAAACCGACCGTGCCCCTATCGCTACCTCTTTTAACCTGGGAAACCACGATCTTCTCTGGCCAGGGACCACCACCACGGCATGAGCGTGCCCCTCTTCCAGGTATTGCAGCACAACTCCTACCAAATCAAGGGAGGGAAACTAATACAGGATGTTCGGGAAACCCCTGTCTAGATACTCTGGGTTGGGCAAGATGTTGAAGCTACTCGTGAAGTATATATATATTACCGTCGTACGCAGAAGAAAAGGGAAAACATGAAGAAGTGTCCTCGAGGGAGACACAAACCAGCAAACGTCCAATTGAAACGTCCCTGTGGTTCCAGTGGAAACCCCGAGAATACCGTTATACACCATCATCCCGACACCGACGACGAGAGCACAATGAATACACCTCCTGCTCTCCGCTCGGTAAACGGGATAACAATAAAGTATTGCTCATCAAACCATGGTGATTCACGCTAGGGCCACCAGATCCTCAAATCCATGTCATTGTACCCAAAACTCAAATATCCAGATCATACTTCCAATAATCAAGTCTCGATCTCAATCTCAGAAATGAAATCTCAATCTCAAATTTCAATCTCGAAAATCAAATATCAATTTCACCACGTATTTATCATACTTGTCAAGTATTATTACCAAATACTAACTCTCAGTCCACTAATCTACTCATCACCTCCGTTTAGAAAATAACTCATGTAGTTATCATACGTGTCAAGTGCTACCACGAAATTCAAGAAAACCTCCCCTTCAAACTCTCAGTTCACTAATCTACTCATCATTTCCGTTCAGATGCAAACCCCTGCCTCGATACTCTGGGTCGGGCAAGATGTAGAAGCTCCTCGTGAAGTATATATCTTACCGTCGTACGCAGAAAAAAAGGGGAGAAAACATCAAGAAGTGCCCTCGAGGGAGACACAAACCAGCAAACGTCCATAGAAACACCCCTGTGGTTCCAGTGAAAACCCCAAGAATACCGTCACACAAATATGCCAACACCGACGACGAGAGCACAATCAACACAGGAATACTCTATATTTGACGTTGGAACGATGGTCACGTCCTGGCTGAATACCTTGACCCCTGCGGCAGGGCAAAGGCGCACCCTTATTTTGTTACCCTCTTAGTATACGCTGTGCAGATGCCGTTTAGCCATCATATCCACCCCCCTCTCCCACACGCTCGCCACAGGTGTCCACATACCTCCTCGCTTAGCCTGACGTAGTCTTCTTTCCCTGATCTCGAAAAGCCATCTGCCTTTTTGTTGTCTGCCGATCGCACCCACCGCAAATTAGACGTGAAGTCCATGCTTACTTGTAACCGAAACAGTTTGGTCGTCAAATCGTGAAGCTGTGCATTCTTTGACTTACCCCGTTCGAAAGCGTGAAACACGGTCATGTTGTCCACGTCTATCTCCACCGTTGAACCTTTGATCTCCAAGGATCGCGTCTTGCAGTACAGTTATAGCGACTCTGAGAGAGCGCACGCTTTCTTCACGTCAACGCGCTCGCTAATCATTCCTCCTGGGAATCTCCCGCCGCTTGAAATGCTACCCCTGATGGGCCTCTCGTTGCTTCCCCCCAGCCTGAGGACTAAGCGTCGATGGCTCCTGCGACTGACAGCCCCTGGTGGAGTGCCTTGTATCACGCTTCTGGGTTCAGGTTCGATGTCAGCTCTAACCGCATGTTTAGGTCGGTCCGCAATGCTCTCGTCACCTTCGCCGTAGTCGATACTCTACTCATCCCGTTTCGTTGGAAATAGCCGATCTGCTTGTACATGAGGGACGTATATAGACTCGCGGCTGGAACCGCTACCGTCCTGCTCGTGCATGTTCCGGCCAGCTCCTATAGCATGATGAAAGAGATCACACCCGTCTCTAATGCCGCTCTTATGATCGCCTCTAATTTTGCCACCTTTTCCCGTCGTACCTCGAACTGGCATCGCGCGGAGTCGCAAACTATGTCCAAGTATATCAGACGCGTGCTAGGTACCAATACACACTTCTTCACCGACATAAAGCAACCTGTTCTGTGGAAGACCCACAAGGATAAATGTACCGCGGCTTGTGCTGCCTTCTCTTGTTGTTTAGGTGATAGCTATTTTGTTGAGCGGAAGTTTTTGATGTGGAAATCGTCGATCTATGCAAGGACTGGAACTCTCTTCTCTCGTAGGTACTGTGCTACCGCCGTCGAAAGTGTGTAGTGCACCAAAGGCGACGAGCACCACCCAAAACACAGGGTGGACCATACACAGTATTTTTCTTCCCAGCAGAAACCGAAATATTGTATGGATTCTGCGTCTAGGGAGACTTGGTGAAAACCGCTTCCGTGGTCCAGTGTCGTTCGGAAGGCTCCCTCCCACGCTGTTTGGGCTACCTTGCCCACTGAGTCCGTGCTTAGAGGTTTATGTCTGCACAATTTGCTGAGCCAACGCCTGTCCCAGAACAGTCGGGGCTTAGTCTTCCCGACTGCTAACGGGAACACGTATCTTGGTTTGGGGTGTACTGTCGCATCTTCGAAGTCTGTTCACTTCACGATGCAACCTTCCTCGTGTGGTTTCCTATCTCTTCCGCACCCAGGTGCTATAATCCAATTGCTGTATGACCTGGTCTATGAAAGCACGTGTTGTGCCGCTATGCCGTAGGTGAGGAGACATCAGATGTTATACACGGAGCTCACCTCGTTGCAGCAGACTCTGGAACACAAACTCTCACAGAAGGAGCATAGTACCACACACATGAACCACATAGAATTGAGCCGTGCCATGTCATCACGCTCCTTTCTCACATTTGAATGGACAATATCTTCTAGTCAATCTGCGGGTCGTATCGTATTATCATCAGCGACTGCCCCGCAGGGCGAGCCACACCCATATACCAGAATGCTCAGGCATACCGAATAATGCCCAGACACTTAATACGAAACCCGAGAATACGTATGAAACCGTCATATATCCGCAAACCAGTATCGAGCTACCGCATACCACAAACAGCCCCCCTATTCGGTGCGCGATACGATAGGTCCGGAATATCTTATAACGATCATTGATTCCCAGATAACACGGCAAGTTTCAAATTCCCTAAATAAACAATCGAGAAGGTAGACCGGCAACCCCGAATTCCTTCCTCCACCGTTGCCAAGGTAAAACGGCAATCCCAAATTCCACCCTTCAGAGTTGCCAAGGTAAAACGGCAATCTTAAATTCCACCCTTCAGAACTGCCAAGGTAAAACGGCAATCCCAGTTCCAAATTTGTCCACCTCAATCCCAAAAACAAATCGGTCCATCTCTATTTCAGCATACAGCGAGACAGTGGCTACAGGAAAGGGGAAATCCGACAAACGTGAAGCATGTTGGTAAAACCTTCAAACCAATCAATAGCACCGTCTTTACATAGATATCGTACCGCCCGATAGCATCGCCCCCCCTGTTGTGTACTCTGGAAGAGCAGAACAACAGAACAACACATATAGAACATCTCAAATCGCACTATAATGCCCCCCTGCTATTATTCGGTGCTCACTTCGGGAGTATGCAAAAGTCAACAACATACTGCATCTGAATTTGAAAGTACTATGGGTACTAGTAATTTTGCGTCTTATATACTCTGTGCATACTTAACCAATAGCCAACGGGTACTGCACGATTCATCAAAACCATCGGCATACCCTATTGGCGTGTTAACATTACTCGACGCACGAGGTCGTCCCAATACTTTCTTCAATCTCCTTTCAGTGACTCTCCTCCGTTCCCATCACCCGATACCCCAAAATACCCAAAACAAATGAATGAAGGAAATAAACCACGACGAATTCATCACAAAGTTGCGCTGAAATAGGAACGCTTCAGTAGTCGAAGGCTTGGCGAGGAAAATCACAGCATGCAGCAATGCCGACGATACATGGACAACCTCAAACTTACCGTTAGCAACACGTTCCCGAAGGAAGAGATGACGGACATCAGTGTGCTTGCTGTTTGGAGTGGTCACAGGTTTTTTTCGATAAATGCATCGCTCCCTGGTTGTCTTCCTTCACCGTGGTACATCTAACATCGCGGTATGGAAAATTTTTTCAGAGATATCGCATGAATATCGTCTCGCGGGAACCGGTGGATATCGTCACATGCTCTACATTCGTAGACGAGAGAGTAATGGGTTCATGCGTCCTCGAGTAGAACGATGCGCAGGCACCAGCGCACATGGCAACTCCACCAGAGACAGACCTCCGGTCATTTGGCTTCGTGCGCGTAGTCCGCATCCGCGTACAGTTCCAGCTGGACTCCATTACTCAGACCCCTCTGAAACGTAGTACCGTACGTACTAGTGGATTTGATGTACATAAGGATGTGCAATCCTGCCTGCCAACGCAGTAGTTCCGGTGGTGTAGAGTACCTTGCCACCGCCCCGAGCCGCGTGAAGGATGTCCGGGTGAGTCTGGTTCGCCAGCTACATAGAATGCTCTACCAACGACGGAACAGTTTCATTAACGTCTGGTTATCCTTGTCAAACACCTCAAGCTTTAGGTCAACTACCGCAGGAATTTACTTGCCGTGGATGACACCAAACTTCGCTTCGGTGCTTTCAGCGAAAACCTGCTGTGATATCGTCAATGTCCCTGCATCTCACTCTCGAGAAAATCGGCAACCTGCGTACTACCGCAACTCTCCCAGGTCGTTGATAGGAACGTACTGGTTCAGGTCCTCACAAAACGGGTCAAACTTACTCTTAAGTCCCATCGGAAATATGTCATCCACATGCACTACTACTACGATAGGAACGGCCCCTGCTTCCGCCAAAGGCATAACCCACGCATCAGCCTCACACTGCTCAAACCCAAGACCCCTCATACCACGTACCAAGTGATGGTGCCATTACCGCGACGCTTGCTTTAAACCATACAGGCTGCGACACAACGCGACCACCTTACCGGACATCGATTTGCACCCGTTGGGGAGGCGCATGAACACGCCCCCACTTAGCTCCGACCGAACAAACGCCCGTTCGCCATCAAAATGACATAAATCCGACACCAACTCACACGCGATAGCAGCCAGCAAACAAATGCTCGCAACGGATGGACACGGGGAATACGTATCCAAATAGTCAACTCCTGCACGCTGCCCAAAGCCCCTCTCTACCCACCTGGCATTTGCCCGCACTACTCTGTTAAATTCGGTAACCTCCCAAGAATAAACCCAACTAGCAGAAATCACGTTGATTCCGTTTCGTTGCTACGTGCCTCTACTCTTCTCGTCCACCTCAGCAGCGAACGTCTTCGCGCGGTCCAGGCCGTCAATCTCAGTGCCAATGGCGTGTAACCACACGCCCCGTCCTTGTCCTCGCACGCTTCGCGAAACGAAGAATGCATTACCAAGTCACTCGCAGGGCATGAAGGCAGTTCGGGGGTGGGTCATGTGCGGCAGGGACTCATCGGCAATTACCATGGCGATATTCTTCCGCACAGCTAGCATCGAAACAAAGCCATGCTACGTGCCTAAGCCCCCCCGCTGCCGCGACGCTGACCACATTACCGCCGGCGATACCCGCGGTTGCTGCTTCTTCTGCACCATCACCTCCGAAACATTAGGCGACATACGGGTGAGGCGTTCAGCGATGCAACGGTTGCAGACGGCACAGAGGGAAGGGACTGATACGGGAGGTTTCAACCCTCAGACCCTAGAAGCACAAGCTCCTTACCTATGCCTAAGGCTGGCTGACCTGTCGTGTTGTTGTTCGTGGCGTGTCTCGCAGGGTGAGTAGAGTTGCTCCTCGTGGTGAGTGGATTGTAGCGAGGCCGTAGTTGCAGTGGGGCCAATGCCGACGATCAACGAAGGGGGCAAGAACAATAATGAGCACGACGGGCACAGCAGTGCGCACGGGGTGTGGAGCTAACAGGACGGGTATCACAGATCACTTGGCTTTGCTCTTTCTTTGGTCTTTGGGTGGTGTTGAGTGAACACCGGGTGTTCCGTGACCTCGTGACTGATTC